>WYDI02023397.1:76640-117684 GCA_009867235.2 Psittacus erithacus | reverse complement strand
TGTTTAGTCTGACCAAGGACTTTCTGAGCCTCATGCTCTGCCAGGGAGGAGGGGAAGCCAGAAGGAAGCAGAGACAGTACACCTGACCCAAACTAGCCAAAGAGGTATTCCATGCCACAGCACGTCATGCCCACTATATAAACTGGGGGCAGTCACCCGGAAGGGCGAGTTCTGCAGGGGTGGGGCTGGGTATCGATCGGTGGTGAGCTGTCGTATTCTCTTCTCTTGTTATTTCCCTTATCATTATTATTATTGGTGGTAGCAGTAGTGATTTATTACCCGGAAGGGCTAGATCACTGCTTGGTTGGGCTGGGTATTGGTCAGTGGGTGGTGAGCGGTTGTATTCTCTTCCCTTGTAATTTCTCTTATCATTATTATTACTGGTGGTAGCAGCAGCAGTTTGTGTTATACCTTAGTTACTGGACTGTTCTTATCTCAGCCCGTGGGAATTACATTCTTTCAGTTCTCCTCCCCATCCCTCTGGGAGCCAGTGGGAGGAAGGAGGGGAGTGAAAGAGCAGCTGTGTGGTTCTGAGTTATGGCTGGGCTTAAACCACAACAGCATAGAATTAAAGTCTTACAGAATTTGGGTCTATTATCACTCTATTTATACATTATCTTCTCAAGTTTAGCTGTTCCATGGAGGCCAAACCCTGAACTGAGAAAGGTCTCCCTGCTCGGAAAAGGACTCCATGGAATGAGCCCTTCTGCTCACTTGGTCTCTGCTCTGGGAATCGCATATTGCTGAGCCCAACAGGGACCAACAAAGTCCAGACCCAGTGTTAGAAATAAATGTCTACAAAAAAAGTTTCCTTAATATGACACAGTGGCCAGACAACACAAATGAGGGAGAATGATAGTGTGGCAGCAGGAATACAGTCATTTTGAAGTTCCTAGTCCTCCATCTACATTTACTTTCTCTTGCATTTCCTGCCAGCAAAATATTATGTGTGTGATTGCCCTTGTGGACCACCTTTGGCAAAATGGCTTGGTAAGACAGGAATTTCAACATGAACAGCATGCGTGACGGAGCACCAGAAACTGTCTGAGAGGACATTTGCTCAAACTGGTGCTGCTAAGGAGGAAGATGACCATCAGCGGGATTTGACAGTAACCAGGGAATTGGAGTCTCCTGAAACAAAGAAGGAGGGAGCTTGAAAAGAAGCACAAAAGATGCACTAACAGAGAGTAGTGCCCTGGTGATGGGAACAGAGGAGGGTTTGCAGTGCTTGGGTGGCTCCACCACACCACAGCCCCTGCCCAGCACCGAGGGTGCAGCACCCATGTGGATTGGGGGATACAGCAGGCACCCAGCAAGGGTGACCCAGTGGGTGCAGTGCAGAAGTGGGAGGTCACACACAGCCAGAGCAAACACACCTGTCACTGCATGTGCAGGATTTGAACTTTGGGGAATTAATTATAGAAAGGTGTTAAAAAACTTATAGGGTTCAGTAAGAGGTTTTGAGTGTCTAGTCCTGTGGTTTATCTGTTGATATTAATCTTGAACATATTATTACCATTATCATTATCAATATATCATTATTCACCAATTTCTGATTAATCATCTGCTATTAATCAGGAAACCTCTTCAAACTTGATTTGCTTTAAGCTAGAGCAGTTTTTCTCTATGATAGTTATGCATCTGGATGTCCTTCAATGTTAGTAACATTGTGCATGAAATGCTCTAAGGTGAGCTTTCTTTTCTGTTTTACAGTAACACTTCTTGAGAATGTGTTTGTCTGTCTTAAATGGCAACTGCTGCACTTTTTGCTTGTTCTGAAGGCTCCAAAATAAAGAATTACTCTAAAGTCAAAAAACAAGGTAAGAAATCTGAGAGAGATTAAGCATGACTCAAGGGAAATAATGACAAAGAATGGAGAGGAGAGCTAGGTCTCTTGGAGTGACTATCCAAAAAGAAAACTAAGGATACTCGGCAGAGGAGCAAGGTATCCTTCATACTCTGTCAAATGCAGTACCTGCTTATCTCAGCCCTACTATCAGAAACAGAGGCTGGAGCCTCTCCAGCACTCTTGTCTGCATGTAAGTGGAGAAGACACTTTCCTCCACAGTAGAATCTGCTGTAAGACACCACTCTTAAAAACAAGCAGAGTACTTAGGGGTTTTACCTGGAAAAACTTAATTGATAAAGAAGGAGAAAAAGCCCAAAGTCAGAGAAAAAACAGGCAACCATCTTCTCCTAAGTTCATCTTACTGGGGAGAGGTTTTAGCAGAGATGGCAGAGGGAGACTGCATCTCATCAATTGTTAACATAAAATGATACGGTGCAGTAACTGGTGAATCCTGTTCGGTTTATCACTGCTAACCTCAGAGATTTGAGGTGGCTGGAGTTATCTGACTGTCAAGAAGTCATATGAAACTGGAGATTATGTTGTGCTTATTTAGTTGGATGAATAATCCTGAGACAGGGGAATTAACTGCATGCAATGAAAATTTTCTTTTTTCTTTCTGTTGACAAAGGTATCATATTCCTGGCCAGCAATACAGTGCATAAAGAAGATAGTGCTTCATGGAAGAGTGAGGAGGGATGTAAAATTAAAAACCAACTCATCTATGGTGAAATGCAGTAAGATATATGAGTACAGCATTAAAAAATACAATAAAGACTATATTAAAGATTCATGGTGCATAGCTAAATTTCAAAAACAAATTATAAAGAGTATATTGGATATATTTCCAAAATACAAGATATCAATTTTTTTTAATGTCTTCTGTTCTACCTGAGAAACATATCTGCGTATACAATTTCTGCTGGTTTTACATTAAAAAGAAATGACGCATTCACTTTATGGTAAGCTTGAGAGGTTCTAGTTATTTGCTGAGATTTTGGCACGTAACAATGATGCTGCTACAGTCCATGACCTTCCCTGCAGCTCTGAAAGGCGGTGCAGAAGTAACTTCAGTATCAAACTAACATTAACAAGCATTTTTTAAAGCAGCTTTATTTTCACCACGGAATCAATAACGTGCTTCTGTAACCCAGTTGTAAAATGCTAGTGAAGAAAAGGGATTTTTCCTGGGGGAAGAAGGGGTTGTATAAGGTGAAACATGTGTGCGGTGGCTTAAGGTTAACCTCATACTGACTACAGTGTGACAATAAAACACAGAAAGAAGATATCAAGCAGAGCTCCCCATCTTCTGTTTGGAGAAAACACAGTCAAAATTAATTTTCCTTATTCTAACTCCACCAACAACACTGAGAGAACGGCAGAAATTCATATGAGCCAATAACTTCTGTCATAGGAGTGCATTTAACAACAGTGCTAGGCACAATCTAGCACCATGAGTTATCCAATAGAATGAGTCCCAGTGCGTTGCTGTTGTTATCATTCCTGGAGAACGAAATAATCTGCCCTCTTTGCATTGACTGAATTGACAAGTCACTGCTGCTCAGTGACAGGATTTCCTTAATGGAAAGAGTGTTCAAGAAAGCTGTGTGTAAATTAGGAAATAAGGATGTCTCAACAAAGCACATGTTAGCTGCTCTGGTGCTTTTTTCAAACTGGGGAAAGCCTGCTAGTTGAATGATGTCAAAAATAGAAGGACAGAATGTCTAGAGGGAATCAGAAGTGGGTGGATGGATGGCAGCCTCCTTCTTTTCTGGGGATCCAACTTAAAATAAAAACAGTGTTGCTGGGGAAACGTGCTTAAATTGTGTGATGCTTCCAAATGCAGGGCTGGGGTATCCACGCTAAAAAAAGAATTAGTTGTGATTCTCTAAGATTCTTATGAGCAGGGCCTGATGATGAATAAAGGATCTAGTAGTGCCCTGGAACAAGAGCTGACAGCATAAGGAACAGAAAGGTTTGGCTCCAAATAGTCAAAAAAGATTGTATTCAATAAGAATTTATGATGTTAGATTGCAAGAGGAAGAATGTTTAATACAGCTGATCTGGGATATCCACAATATTTACAAAGTGACTGAGAACAGAATCTTGTCAGTAGGATATGTGCTCCAAGATGGTATCCTAGACCACTAAAAGATCCACTTTTTGTGATAATACTTGGTTCACATTTGAAAACCACATCTTTCTTTGGCTTGGTCATCATTGAATTTCATCATTTTGAGATCAGTTGTAGATTTTAAAATTTACAGCAATATCAGCTGAAAAAAACATATCCTGATACTTTTTTGAACAAACACATTAAAAAACAATTACTTTTTTTGAAGTATAAAACTCACACCTTCAATATTGCCATTCATCAAATACTGATTGCAATAGCAACAGTGATGTCTTCATTTAACTGTGCTTCATGACTGAGTATCTTATAATACTTGTGAGATTGTGAACAGACTTCTCATTAACCTGCTTTCATTTAAGTTAAATAGATAGCAAGAAGATGTAAAATCATTCTCCCTTTTTACATGAAGAAATTCCTGAGGATAAGCCATGATGCTTCTCATGGTTTGATCTATCATGGCTGGTTTGATGAACAGCCGATGGTCATGCAGTTCCAAAACATCAACTGCTCTTAGGATGAGCTGAATAAATAGAGAAGTTGGTAGATGACCATTATTTATAATTGAGGAGATAGCAAAGCCTTATATTAAATGTTGAAAGCATCTCTTCAGCCTTTTCCTTGTACTGAGGCTGAAAGCTGTGTCATAAAACCTTCTATATTTACCCAACCCCTCACATTTGCAGGGCTCTCCTTGGTGGCGGTTGCCATAACTGATTAAAATATACTCATTTTAAACATGGAACCTTTCAAATAAACAATCTTGATTTCCATCAGAAACAGTCAGACATAAATAGCTCCCAAATTACTCTTGGTTGACGACTATGCACCTGGAGGACCATGCAACAAGGTAAAGCACAGGGGCTGCACCATGCAGGAGGACACAGGCCCTGGGTGTGACTCCCCAAGGTCAGAACACAGACTGTCTTTGCACTGCCTCTGCTGGGAGGAAATGCCAAGAGCTGGGAAGTCCCAGCTCTCACAGTCTTGCCTGTAGACTGATGCCTGTTGTTTCAGGATAACCCTTCTAAACTTACATTCCCTAGAACTTTTGACGCAAACATTTTTTTCCTTCCTTCACAAGAGTGGTGCTGTTCCTAGCTAATTATTGGGCTACTGGGATATGGAAAACTAATGTTCAAATTCCTCCTGATACCACATCTGCCACGTTCCAAGAGCCAGCCCCAACCAGCAAGTTATAAATTATTTGAAGCACTCAGTGTCCCCATGAAAGCTGTTGCACATAATATAAATAACACTGATCCTACATGCATTCATCAGCAAATGGGACCTGATGCCTCTCTCTATCTCTCTTTTTCTTTTCACACACTCCCATCACTCAAGTTACCCCTCAATCTTCCTTCAGGTTTCTGCTTGTCCCAGAATTGGACAGTTTTCTAACAAGGTGATAATAACGGAGGAGAAAACAGCTCTCCCAAACCTTGCTAAAGCAACACTACTCTTATCTGATCAGTCAGGAACTCTCTTCTGCTTAGCATGCTGTCCATATGTTTCTTTGAGAGTGTGATCTACAACAAAAAAACCCTTAAAAACCAGCCTCACTTCTTTATCTGTGCTCAGAGCTGCCCTGGTGGTCTGTGTCTGAGCACTGCCGATCTTGTAACTCCTCACATAGCATAGCAGGGCATGTACAGCTTACCCTTCTTGGAGCCTAAGTCACAGATACGACAGTGAGCACTGTACCTGCAGTGTCACAGCAATTTTGTCACCTGGAAATAGCCTGGAACCAATTTGCCTTTGGTGGATGCAGTGGTGAGTTTAAGTCTCAGCTGCTTGCTTGCCAGTTTGACTCTGCTAGCCACAGAGAGAAATGAGAGAAAATCTAGCTGTCTAATGCAGGCTATGGAGAAAGAAGAGGGTTAAAAGAGGATTACAGGTTACTTTGAAAAAGAAGTAACTTGTTTTGAATACTAATTGAGTCAGTCAATCATCTCAATTTCTTTACTTTGGAAAACACCCATAACTGGGACTTAAAACTCAAGTTACTTCTGATTTTTGTTTAAGAATTGACTCATCTTGCTATATTGACATGATAATTTGCTTGTTGGCTGCACTCATTTTATGACCTATATAATTAATTTTGAATTATTAGGTTCAATTTTAATTGACATTGATTTAATAATTAAATGTAGTTCTTAGCTACTCTAGCCCAGTCCTGGCAACACATTCAACTCATTGCTGTTAATGAACCCCACAAAGCTGTCTTCTCTTTCAAACTACAGCCTCAGATTACATGGCTGAGAATATAAGGTAAACCAGATGGTTCAGCTAATGGCCTACTTACTTAACCTCAGCCTAAACTTTTTGTCTCCTGCTCAGAAGGCAGTCAAATGGTGTAATGATACACAAAAATTCAACAATTTCTAAGGCACTTATGGTACGATAAAACTTGTTTCTACCCTGAAATAAAAAGTTAACTTAATCTTCAAATGAAAACAAGTCTCATTTGCTGCTTATGGGTCTGATCTTGCTCCTACTACAGCCAGTCTGATTTAGCTAAAGATATCAGCTCTAAGCTCCCCCAATCCCTCCACATACCTCAGTCTTTCCTATATACTAGCTATTTCAGACATGTATTTTATAGGTCACTCCTTCCTAAAGTTATTTTAAATAAAAAATAATCCAGGAAATGTGTAACACTTTACGTATTACATTTAGACCATGTTAGCAAATCCTCCATCTGTATGCAGCTGTACACCTCTGCATTCCTTAGCCTGAATTTTTTGATTGCCATAGTGTCTCTTAATGACTCTAGAGGCCACAAGGTATTCTGCATGGTCTTATCTTGTGTCAACCAGATCCACACTTAAACCAGCTTGCTCAAGTTCCAGAAAGAGACAGAATCTGTTGATGAAGATTACACCCTCTGACTGGTTGCAAAACAAGGTACATGAATACAAGAGATCTCTTTTGGTGATCAGTCATGCCTCAGAAATGCAGCCATGGAGCAGATTGGTGATTTCAGTAATTTGCACTAGAAAAACCATGTGTTCCTGCTAGTTTGGTTAAGATTTTTTTTCCCAAGTACTTGATGCTGAACCGGTGATTTGTCTTCAGGTCAGCTCTTATGGAGGCAAAGCACGATTAAGAGAGCTACCAAGACTAATCCTAGTAATTGGCATTGCATTAAAACCTGGAATAACAGCAAAGAGCAAAAAATAAACATAGTGTAAGTTTAACAATATGTGCAAGCCTATGCTTCTACTGAATAGAATGAGCTTGGAAGGTCAAGGAAAATGAGGGTGCCTTCAATGTGATTAAGCTGGATGCGTTGACATGCAAACTGCAGACTGGATGATTACTTATCTTGTCCAAGACAGGGGCTCATTTAAACATTTGGTATGTTTAAATGCTATTTAGAATTAACTCATGCGGAGGGCAGACAAGACAGCCTGCCACTGACAGACAATAATTTCTTAAAATGCTTTAATGTGCTCTTCTAGCTCAGGTGGCCAGTGACACAACTGATCTTCCAGACTGGCCAAGCTGCAGATATTGATCTTTTGCAAGTAAGATTCTTCAGGGAGAAACATCAAACCTGAAATAAAGATATGCAAGAGTTTATTAGGACATAAAAACTTTTTTTAATGGCATAAACACTGAACATGCTATTAAATTTTGCAGTTTAGGCCCATGTCCTCAGAGAAAAATGGGTGCATCACTTGCATTTGTTTCAGCAGTGTATCTCTGAGGAAGCTGCCGTCACTCTAGAACATCCCAGAGAGAGGAAGATGACTTTTTACCAGCACAATTGTCCTTTATATTGCTCTGGCAGTGTAAAACTTTAGTATTAGAAAGAACCCAGACTCCAATGTTGGTTTTGCTGCCAATTTAAAGCCCTAAACCCCACTACAGTTCAGCATTATTAGTAGCAAGAATCCTGTTGGCTTGAACTAGCAACTGTATAATCCAACTGTACAGTTGCCTATGCAACACATTCTTCAACTTCATCAGACACTTTCAGGCCCAATTATGGACAACAAAGCTTATTAACTGTGCTTAGTCTGGAAAATTAGTTTCTTTTATACTTTATTAATTATTATACGTGTCAGTAACAACATACTTGAGAAGTTAAAATACTTGAGCTGAGACTAATGATCTGTCAGGAATCGGTTCCACAGCTGGAGGCAGCTTATTAATGAATCTGTGTGTGGCTGCAATTGTGGTCGACACTCTCAACCCTGAAGAAAGAAGCAACTTTCTAGCTTGTGCAAGATGCAAACTGGTGGCAGCCACAGATTTCCAATGTGCTTTGCCAACAAGGTAACTATCACTCCTGCTGTTTCTACTTCACAGGCAGAAGAAGGTACAAACATAGTCAGGCAGAGTTGCAATCAGAAACTTGGGTTTCTGATTACAGGGTTTTGGCTGCTGGTTCCCAGTGAAATACATGGTTCTGCTCCTTCACTGCTGGCTGGCAGCTGTCAGCATAGCACTGAACACATAGCTGTTAAGTGTTTGCAATAGCCTGTTCTGCTCCCTAGGCTGATCACAGAATCTGTACCAAAGACAGCATCCTTGGGCTTCCCTGGTCAGGCTCCAGCGTAGCACATTTTGGAAATCAGGTCTGGAAAAGTACAGATTGCAGGGACTACATCCTCCTCTTAACAAGGAGGAAGGAGTGTTGCCTCTTGGTCATTCAATGTGACATCTAACCTAGCACAGAGTTCTACTACCTGTGACTCAGGATTGGAAACATGCAAGTTACATGTGTGTGTGTCAGTGAGTCTCAGACTCAGGCTCCATATAGCGATACAGACTATAAAATGAGAGCCTGCGAAGTAGTGAGGTATTTAAGGTAGCCTGTTCTAACCTATGTTTCTTCTCAGCTATTCTAGAAGAGGCACTAGTTTAAACTTGCTTGTATCAGTGTTCACTTGGACTCTAATAAATTTAAAATATAATTTTTAGCTGTGAAAGCATTTTAAACTCTACTTCCATTGGATTATTTTAATTAATTGGTAACCAGACACACAAACAGAAACTGCTACTATAATTCTGTCTCTTCTGAATTTGTCCTGTTATGGGTCTGATCCTGTAGCAAGCATCCCTCTGCTCCTCACAGACTTTATTAGGGTTTAGGGCATGACTTTATTAGAGTTCAAGTCTTCTGTGGCAAATCAGATTCAAAGGACTGTACACTGTTTAGGTATTTACTTATTCACACAACCCCATAATTAGCAATTTTGTCTTATGTTCTCCATACAAGATCTCATGGGAAAAACAGGGTGCTGTGTAGCGTGAACTGCAACAGTCCACTGCACAGAGGGCCAATGCTGCGTAGCACTGACCACCTGGCCAAAGATTCAGAGATCATTCCCCAAAGCCTAAAATTCCATGTTTTCTTCCTTGTGTGGATTTTGGGACTCTTGCTTCTCCCATAACTGAGCTTAAAACTACCCTGTTTGTATGGGTCTTTCCAAGCACAGAACATACTTGGGAAGAAATGCAGAGATGGAAGGAGAGATGAAGGCTGGAAGGGCGGCTCATGCAGCATGCCTGTATGACTAGTTTGAGCTGATCAGCATGTCTGCAGGGTGCTGCTTATTCTGATTCTTTGCTTGAAAGACAAATACGTCTTTTCTGTGCCCCCACTCAATTTACCAGTTCCCAGTGGGAAAATCAAGTGACCAGACCCAAAGGGAGATACTACAGGACATTTTTTTGCCCTGGACCAGGTAACAGGAGCACATCTTTTGGAGTCAAGTGACATCCTTTGTGTTTGCATCACCTGGTTTCATACTGGACGACACGCCTCCAGTGCTGTGGTATTCAATGAACTTTAAAATGGGGTAGCTTTACGCTGGTAAAACACCTCCTCCAAGCACTGTCCAGAGGGCCCTGCTCCACCACTGGAGCTTTGCTTCTGCAGAGTTTAGGAAACACCACCTCAGCACTGTAACATACCCCTACAGCCAAGGAGTTGTTTAAATAGCTGTTAAAATTAGACCCATCACCAGCACTAGTTTTGATGGGATTTGTGAGTACTGGAGTCCTGTAGGTGTAAAGAAGTCACATTTTCAGCCTTTTTTTTTTTTTTTTTTTTTTTGAAACACAAGCATTAGGGACCCATTAAAGATATTTTTAACAGTAAAAAAGCCCCAAACACACATATAAAGATCTATGTGTGTCTATGTGCATGAGTCCAGTGAGAATGCTGGCGGTAGGCCCTGCTGAGAATCATAGGTTGGAAAAGATCTTTCAGATCATCAAGTCCAACCTTTAACCCACTACTGCCAAGTCCATCACTAAACCATGTCACTAAGAGCCTCGTCTACACATTTTATTAACACTTCCAGGCACAGTTTTTTCACCGCTTCCCTGGGCAGCCTGTTCCAATGCCCGATCATTCTTTTGGTGAAGAATTTTTTCCTAATATCCAGTCTAAGCCTTCCCTGGCCACTCTGAGGCAGTTGCCTTTTGTCCTATTGCTTGTTAACTGGGAGAAGAGACTGATCCCTACCTCACTACAACCTCCTTTCAGGTAGTTGTAGAGTGATAAGGTCCCCCCTGAGCTTGCATTTCTCCAGACTAAACACCCTCGGTTTCCTCAGCCATCCCTCATATGACTTGTGCTCCACACCCTCCACCAGCTTCTTCCTTGTCCTTCTCTGGACCCACTCCAGTACCTCAACGTCTCTCTTGTAGCGAGGTGCCCAGAACTGAGCACAGGATTCGAGATGCATCCTCACCAGTGGCCAGTACAGGGAGATGACCACTGCCCTGCCCCTGCTGGCCACACTATTGCTGATACAGGCTAGGATGCCGCTGGTCTTGCCTGCCTGGGCACACACACTGGCTCACTTTCAGTGGTGTCAATCAGCATCCCCAAGCCCTTTTCCACTGAGCAGTTTTCCAGCCATTTTTCCCCAAGCCTGTAGCGTTGCATGGGGTTGTCGTGACCCAAGTGCAGGGCCTGGTACTTTGCCTTGCTGTTTACCATTGGCCACAGCCCATCGACCCTGTCCAGATCCCTCTGCAGAGCTTTCCTATCCTCCAGCAGATCAACACTCCCAGCAAACTTGGTGTCGCCCGCAGATTTACTGAAAGTGCACTCAATCCCCTCATTCAGATCATCAGTGAAAATATTAAACAACACCGACCCTAATACCCTAATACCGAGAAACACTACCCGCCTTGTGGAACCTGGGAGCGAACGAGGCGCGGCGGCCGGGGCCAAGGTCTGCGGTGGGGGCCGAGGCCGACCAGGGGCAGCGCCGCCCTCTTCGCCAGGGGTCCCGGCTGCTGAGACACCCCGCTCCCACCGGGGCGAGCAGCCAGCTCTCCATCCATCCCTCCGCCGGCCTCCGGGCGGCCGGGTGCGGCGCTGCGCCTCCTCGGAGCCGGGCGGAGCCGTCCCGGCTGCGGCCTCCACCTTTCTCGCATTCCCTGCGGCGGGGCTGGGGGCGCGACTGAAGCCGAAGCCTGTCCGCACCAAGAGGAAGTGGAGGCGGCGGCCGAGCCTGGCAGCGGCAGCCGGAGCTGAGCGGGGTTGGGGAGGAGCTGCCGCTGCCACCGCCCGCACGCGGGCGGGGGGATGCAGCAGCAGCAGCAGCGGCGGCGGCGGCGGCAGCAGCGGCAGCCGGGGCCGCCTGAGCGGGCCAGCCGCGCCGCCGAGTGAGGCGGGCCCCCAGCGGGAGCGGCGCCGCGCCGCTGGGGGCCGAGGCTGCGAGGGGCGGCACTGGAGCTACCGGTAAGCCGGGGAGAGGGCCTTGTGAGGGAGGCCCGCTAACCCGGGGCGGGGCCGGGCCGAGCCGGGCCGGGCCGAGCCGCAGGGACAGGCCAGGCGCCCGGCAGCCCCGGGGAGAGGCTCCTCGGCGGGTCGAGCAAGGAAGCCGGTGGGCGCCTGTTGTCTGTACCTGCCGGTGTGGATGAGGAGAAGCCCACCCTTCCTCCTGCAGAACGGGAAAAGTTTGCGCCTGTTCAGCCTAGGTACGCGCTGGAGCCCAGCTTGTGGGCTAGGGGTTGCGCTCTGCTTCGTCTCATCCCCTGCCGGTCAAACCGCAGCCGTGTCCCGTCCTCTTGGCGGGGACCCCTCTCTTTTTACCCCTGCCTTTGGGCAGCGCGTGAAGCCCCGATGCTGGGGAAGGAGGAGCCGCTGCCTTTGAAAAGCATGGGGTGCCCTGTGGAGTTGGATCTGGTGTCTGTCGAGCGGGACACGGGAGGCAGGGTCCCCTTCTCAGCCTGGGGGCCGTGGGGCTGACACACACTGAGCCTGCCCGGGCTGGGGGGGGGTCCCACGGCTGTGCCAGGCGCCGCTGCTCCCGTAGCTGTTTTTTTGCCTGGTGACAGGTGAATTGTGCGTGTTCGGGGGGGACTCCGCTTCCCAGCAGTAGCTGGAAGAGCAGAGGCAATAGGCCTGTTCATGCCTCCGGGATGGCAGAGAGCCTTAGGAAAGAGCTAGCTTTCAGCAGTGCATGTTATGCTGCGCTTTACGATATTCAGTAGCGCCACCCAACTTGCCTAAGGAGCGTGTGATAGATTTAGTCCTTTTTTTTTTTTTTTAATAAGTGTAATAAGTCGTGCACATCTCTTAACCTTAAGGTGACACAAAGGAGGCCTTGATGAAAATGGATGAGATAGCCCAGATAGCTGTTACTTGGCCTTTGGTACCAGTTCCATTCCATTTCAAATTACATCATCAGTCGTGCTGATGGGCAAGCAGTTGGTAGTTTGAGGCTACAAGTGTGCTGCTGTCATTCATGATGTGTGCAGGGACTGCCCTGCCCAGGAGCCTTTATCCAAGCAGCCTGAGCTGCAGAGCAGAAGGCTCTGTACTGAGTTTTAATATTTTAATCTTCTGCACATCATTCACGTGAAGACAGCAGCCTTCTGTGAAGTACAGGTGTTTTTTCCAGATAACAGGTTACTTGCAGGCCATGAGTCAAGCCTGCCATGCTGTGTGTCCTAATCTTTGATTTGTGTTTGTGTATGTGTTTGCAATCCCATTTTTCTTCTCAGCAAAAATGGCATCTGGCAGATCTAAGAGTTATGTACTGTTTCTGGGGTAAGTAGCCCAGGGAGGGAAGGAAAGAGGAATGGATGGCGAGAGAGGTTTGGAGGATCTTGTGCTCCTTAAAAAGTGTAGAATTGCAATAAGAGGGAGAAGGAGTAACCTGAAAAATCCGTGCATAACATTTCATTGTGAGAAAACAGACTAAACCATCAACAGCTTGCTTTTTTTTTCTTCTTGTAGAGAGAAAATGTTTTAGGCAAGTAAAAGACACATTTGGAAACTGAAGGAAACAAAGGGGGAAAAAAACCCAGAAGCCAGTACATGTATTCATTGGAAAATAAGTTACAGGAGAGGCAACAGAAATGCAGTAAGATTGGAGATGTAACAGGAAGTGCAATTACCCTATGTAAAAAAGTACATGAAAACAATAAAAATATTAAAGAAGAAGCTAGAGAAAGGGAAACAACATAAACATGTTATTTTAAAAATGTTACAGCATTTAAATAAACATAATGGTTAAGTTATTCCTGTATATAATTTAGAATGGTCCTGCTTCTTGAGATAGGTTATGAGCTGCTGATGCAAGTGTAGTTTTGTTTAGGATGCTAGACGTGAGTAACAGTGCCAGCCAATGTAATTAGGTTATGACAGATCCTCTGACAAGACTCTCATGTTGATGAGTATGGTTGAAGATTTGCTGTGTGCATAAAAAATAGTAGACAAAACTGCTTAATATTTTCCTCTCAGCTTCAACGTATTGGAGGTTAATAGTGATGGTTGGTATGGGTGGGACTGCGATTCTCTCCCCTTCCTGGTCTCAGAGTCCAAGTCTTTGAGGTGAGTAAATGTACTGCTTGTAGTTATCTTTGTCTGAAATATTGTTCTACCTCTGGAGCACAGGATCTGGCAGCATAGTCCTGTGTGTGCTAATTGTAATTCCCATGTCATTTAACACAACTTCTTAGAAATCCAGTACATAAATTACATAAGGGAATATAGGTCAATAATCCTTTCTGAAGGATGTACATCCATCACCATTATGAAAGTGGGGAGACTAGCAGGGATGCTCCCACAAATGTTTGAGGCCATTTCTACCATTCTTTATGTAGAACAAATACACTGGGTTAGGCAGAAGGGTCTGGCCCAGACTGTTGGATATATCTCTGAAAAGCCTGCAGCTGATGGTTAGAAAGAGGTTTTCCTCCTGCAGAATCTTCTCTGCAAGTTTTTGTCAGTCTACTGCCTTGAAGACATGTTTGATTGTATTTTGAATGTTGAACAGTTCTCATGGGTTTAGTAGAGCTACCTAAAAAGTAAAAATGTCATTGCTGCGTTTTGTGTCCTGTAAACTACTTGGCTGGAAAGAGATCAGTGCTCAGGAATTCACACTGTATTACTTGCACTTCCTGCTTGCCAGTTTTTGATGTTGAAGATAACATGTCTTGGACATTGCATGCTCAGCGGCTAAGGAACTGCAGCAGAAAATGGCAGATGACAAACATCTTCGTGGAGGCCACGGCACCTGTAATTGTCCAAAAGACAATTCATGTGTCTTTTTACCTAAATGCGATGTTTTTAGGAGAAGTACTTAAAAATGAAGCCATAAAAGAAGGGAAAAAAGGACCTCTCAGAAGCCAAACTGAGGAATACTGCACTGAGAAAATAAAAAAACCCTAAACACTGCCATCCTAGCTAAAAATTATGGATTTTTTTTTTTTTTTTTTTCAGTTGGAGGTACTCTGTTCTTTTCCTTCTCTCACCCATTTCACATACATCCTTAGGATCCCAACTCTGTTTTGAGCTGGCTGTCTGCTTGCACAGGCTTTCAGCATACTCTGAAAACGTTTCACTTCTGTCAGCTACAGTGAAAACCCTTCCTGGAAACATTTGCATTGCTGGAAGGCAAAAGCTAGTTGGAAAACTGATCACCACCTGTAGCAGTAGTATTGACATTGCTGGTGGACATGCTGAAATAATGTCAAAACCAGGCTCAGTTCTGTTATTGAAGCTTTGTGGGAATAAAAAAGGTGGAATACCGGTATATGACTGAGAAACTTACTGCAAATTTTGCTTAGAAGTATTAACTGTTTAGTTTTTTAGCATCATAGCAGGGAATAAGGGCATCTGATATTCCCTGGCAATTCACTCAAGTAGCTGTATGAAAAATGGGATCACAAACCATGCGGATGTGACTCCCATGGAAGTTGCATGTGGCTGCTTTAGAACTGAGTTTGATCCTATTGCTAGTTATGTGGGTAGTTTTGGTTTTTTGTTCTTCCCAGAGGCTACAAGCACAAACCTCACAGGATCTCATGGTATGAGATTTTTGTGTTAGATACTTTTTGGTTAGGCTTTCTGAAATTGTTTCGTATGTATCCTCAAAAGGAAGCATTTGCTTATGTTTGAACTTTCCATTACCTGAGTTCATGCCCTCAGGTGTCTTATCTCCAGCAGCAACTGAGACAGTGGTGCTTTATTTTTGCAAGATAAATATTCAAGCCTGAGGAGTGTCAGGTTTTGGTAGGTAGGTAGTGATGTTTTCTCTTAGTTTTTATGTGGTTTTTTGTTTTGTTTTGTTTTGTTTAAGTTACGAAAGCTTCAGTTTTGCAGTGGAGCTTTCACAGGCACTTGATGTCAGCCACAGTGCTTCCCTGGGTGTATTGCCCATCAGAAGTTGGAAATTCAGCAAAAGATGTAACTTAAAACTTTACATTTCTCTTAACAGCTGGGGACTTAAATCTTTTTTACAGTTGGTTTTCTTATATTGCATCTCAACTTTTAACCATAAAAAAAAATAGTTTGTTAGGATTACAGTTTCTAAAATCAAGCTAAGTGGTTAGAGCACTCCAGCGAACTTGCAATCTGTGAAGTAGGGCAGACACCATGTGTTTGTAATACTGTGCAGTATCCTTATCCTCATTCTGCTTGAATTCAGTCAGTACCTGTGGTTTCTTTGCACATTAAATCTGAGGTCTCAATCATTTGGATAGCCCTTCCTGCACTCTTGGGGAAGTCCTGTTTTTAAGACTTACCTGCAGGGGTACAGCTACAGATAGTAGCTGTTGCAAGGAACCCCTTCTTACTATGTGGGTAGTGCTTAGCAAGATGGCAATAAAAGAATCTTTCAGAACCCGTGGTTGATACTTTGCTGGCAATAAAAGTGACAAGATAAAAAGAGGCGTTAATATGTTTAAATATTTCGTCAGGTTAAGTGTAGCTTTCTGGCTCAGTAGCTTCCAGCCTTTAATTCATGTGGGCAGTGCAGGTCAGGATTCTGCTACATGTCATGAGCTGACTTGAGATAACCAAGGATACTGTTAATGTAACAGCTTGTCATTACAGGTTAGTCTGCTGATGAGCTACCACAGAGAGGGGAGTATTTTTCATTCTCCCTTCCTTTCCTGCAATAAGCCATCTCGCAAAGTTAAATCACAAAGTAAACTACACTTTTAAAAAATCAGGGTGTTTCTGGTATGTCTCCCCAAGCAGTCAGACAGTCAGTGAGTGCTATTGCCAGCACAAGGAAGGGACTGGGAAAGTGTACGCAGGGGTGAAGGAGAAGTGAAGCCTCCCTTTAATAGCAGCCAGCAGTTACACTGCCTCTGCCTTAACATAGGGTAAAAGCCCAGCCAAAGGAACAAAAAATCTGAAGTGAAATCTACTGCTATATTTTGTGACACATGTGTATTAGAGTTTTGCCATTTTGGTTATGGGAAGTATTTTTCTAAGCTGGAACAAAAATAATTAATGTGTCAATCTTTCCTCTTTCAAACAGGAAACAACAACTTTATATGGCTCATGTCTGACAACATGCACCACCAGTGGCTGCTGCTAGCTGCATGCTTTTGGGTGATATTTATGTTCATGGTTGCTAGCAAGTTTATCACATTGACTTTTAAAGACCCAGATGGTAAGTTCAACTTTAATGTTTGATCTGAAATGGAAAATTGAATAGTGCTTCTCACAAGTACTGCTTCTGTGCAAAGTAGTTCTGCTGTAGTACTGCTGTTCTGGTAGGACTGAGAACAGAACAATTAAATTTCTAGAAGTGGCAGTGCTGATAGTTTCTGCTTTTCTTGGTAGAAGTCTGCAAAACTAACATCATGTCCTTTTTTTGGTGGTTAAGAACATGTTTGTCAGTGCTGTTTTGTGAGGTCTGCTCTTTCAATATGTTTGGTTTCAGTATCTTGATCTACTAGGAATAGAAGTCATGTGCAGTACAACAGAGCACAATTACCCATTTAAAGACAAAGGAGATTCAGAAAGAATTAAAGAGTTCATTTTGCATGATAACTAGTTTCTGTCCTCTTGTGACTGCTTGTCCTGTGGCTGCAGTATTATGTAAAACTTGTGGAAAATTCTATTCCATTTGCAGTGCCCTTAGCCTGGCCACCTCTGCCCTGCTTCTTGCATTCAGTTTTATCCTCTGCTGTTTGACTGACAAACAGCTTATAGGCTTTTGCTTAGCTTAAGTAGCCCAGATGGTATTAAGCTGATGAGGAATTTAAGCCATTTGATGACACTACACAGCATGTTACAGTTTTATGTCTGCTAAGGATCTACTGTTACAAAGCCATCCTACAGAGAGTTTAGGGTGAAGGTGATGATATCACTTCTAGTCTTAAGAGATCTGTATTTCTGCATCTTTCTAAGATATGCAAAAAATGTGTAACTTCTGAAGCACTGACATCACTAGTGACATTTGTTTCAGTGACTTGATATTGGATAGATATGTTAGGTGTACCTTTTTAAATAGAATACCTCTGTGTGGAGATTTATTCAGGAAGTTGTACAGATGAGAACTGTAGGGTAACTTAGCTTTCCTTGGTCCCAGTTGTTTTTGAGTCCTAGGACATCTGCAAATAAGCTGGTCTTACATTAGGTAGTTAAATCTTCCCGTATTTCATTTGATGTCAACTCTTGTTTCCCAGCTCAAGTATCCTTTGAGTGGTTGGTTTGTTTTTTTTTTACATCAGAATTTTTCTAGTTTAAAAAAAATAAAAATTACTAGAGTACACCCTTTGCATTTACTGGCTTTTTATTACCTTGGCTTGCCAGCTTTTCTCTTTTGTCTATGCTGAAGCTTCCTTCCCCTTTGAATAGTTCTCTGAGCAGAAAATTGTGTAATTTCTTAAGCTTCAGTCTTATGAAGACGTGACTGTGGTTAAGTGTATGTATGTGTTGGAGATACCAGTATTTGTACTGGGAGCCATGAAGGGAAGTAATTTGTACCAGCAGAAGCTTGGAGAAAGTCCAAATAGGATGGCCAATCCTGGAGGAACTGTTCTAGACTTAATAAAATATGGCTTGTCAAAAATTGTCCTTACTTGGCTGTGTCTACTTAGCAGATAGAACAAAAACAGCAGATGCTCCATGAATCAATGTTCTTTTGTTTGAGCCTTTTACTGATGGCTTGGGTGCATAAGCAATAGGAACTTCTTAATGAGAAGGAGCAAATTTCTGTCCATCATCTCTAGCAGCATCTGCAGGCATGCTTTTACATGGTGATAATGGTGGATACTTTAACTGGTCTTTTATTGAATCACGTTACTTTGATTTTACAAAAGGATACTGTGAAGTAAGTCTGTGCACAACAATATTTACTGTATCTGATTGCTTAGTTGCTTACATGGTTTTCAGCTTTAACTTGCTTTTCCATGCATGCCCATTATTAAAATCCAGTGGAGGCAGAGTAGAGTACTCCCTTAAGAAAAGGACATAGGCAGTTCCAATGTTTCTCGACTATAAAACACTAAGCCACTGTGGATGCACACAAAGAAAAATTATTCATAGAAGAAACTGCATGAGGGGAAAAGTAGTCCAATGTGGATGGAGATAAATTTTCAGGGAGAAGTCATGTTCTTTTTGTTTTGTAGTTAGGGAAAGCTGCTTCAAATTATTTTTGAACTTTCTGTATCATATAAAGCTATAGCTTTGTGGACTTTTCAGTTTTCCTATAGCATGCCAATTGCAAAAGGTGCAAAGGGTACTGCAAGGATACACACTTTAACTTGATCTTGAACTATTAGCTGTCATAAAATCATTAAAAAAGAGCAAGAGTATCAGCTGAGCTTTTTCTTTTGTTGTGGGAGTCTCTAAGGAACACAGTCAGTCCAAAAAAAAAAGAAGAGAGGATCTTGTATTTATTGCTGGTTAGAGGTGTTTACTTAGAGCACCAAATAAATAAAGATGGTCCTTAGTGACACTTTTCTTCTGGTAATGTCTTAAGAGTTTACAACAGAAGAAACCTATCTGCTAATATGAGGGGAAGGAGAAACCTGATAATTTTTTTTTTTTATTCGAGCATACTTTGAGAATTCTACTGTAAAATAAAAATGTGTTACTGTCAAACCCGTATAGCTGTACTCAATTGTCTACTAATTGTGATATTTGGGTCTATGATTTCTATGTCTCTTTGCAGTTTGTTTAAAAAAGGCCAAAATAAAGGATAATGGATGTTTCCTTGCTAAAACTCAACTGAAGTTCCATCCAAAATTCACACAGAGTGCATCCTTTAAAATATTCATAGGCTGTCTTATGTCTTGTCTAGTATCTTCCAATTTGGAAACAAGTACAATGTTTTGTACACTTAATACAGAAAGTGATGTTCAGTTGTGTTAGCTGTAAAGCAGAAATAGTTGCCTTTTCCCCACCTTCTGTAATGCTCTTGCCTTTCTTCCTACTTTAGGCTATGGTGCCAAGCAAGAGCCATTGATACTGACAGCTGTAACAAAAGTGGAGGAGGTACATGTGCCAGAAGAAAAACGTTTGCCTGAAGAATTCCAGGTGCTTACAGTTGAGATAAGGGTTACATGTTTTAAGAGTGGGAGAAAATAAGAGATTAAGTTCCTTTCTGTTGTTAAAGGGAATTTCTAGACGGGAATTATTTATTCAGACTTTTCTATTTTGATATAGCCAACAGAATTCATTTTAGCTTCACAAAGATAGTTTGTTACGGTAACCTGCTGTCTTGTTTCATCTGAATGATTCAACTTAATGTGTTTCCATTTTTAGGAGAAAATCATTACAGTACTCCTTTATCAAGTCAGAACAGTCATTTTTGTTATCCTTTTTAATATAATGGCTGAGTTTTTGATTCCTTATATTCTGTATTGCCATAGCCATCAGGTTTGTGGTTCTTGAGGGCAAATCTGTGTCTTGTCTATTATCTGAGTTCTCTGCCCAATCGCCCTGATTCTTTTTATCAGCCTCCATTTCTTTTTCATCTTTTCTGCTTTATGTGCTTAACATCTCTGTATTTTTCCAAAGTAGAACATGAACACAGTAGTATTCAATACCAGTTGATCCTTTAGATGCACACTTCTGTGCTTTCAGCAATAAAGCAGAACAAAAGTGGTACTTGCTAAACTGCAAAGAAACTCTGAAATTCCCTTGTGCAAATATTGAGACCAGCTACTAAGAAGGAGAAAAATGACTGCTACTGCTGAACCCAGGACAGTTGCACAGTAGGCTAAGACCAATTTTTTTCCATTGGTTACATAAGTCATCTTACGTTTAGAGTGTTTTGTGATGCAGCATGGAAAGTAGGTTTCTGTATAAACACAACACTTTTTTGGTTTTGCATGTAAATAACCTGAAATATAAATTATACTCAGAATACTTGTGAGAGGCACTTTGTTTAGAGGAAGGCTAGCAGGTCTGTGTAGTGAGTATTAATATGTTCCTTTGCTTGTATGGATGAGGATAATAAGGTTTCTGGATCAATATCTATTCCCTCTTGACTTCCTGATAGCATAAAGCATGAAGCACTAATATTAATCCTGGTTGCATGCAAAAGAAATTGTTTTGACAGATAAACAATCTGTCAGGCTGTTCAGATTTCGTTCTGACCAAGGGATATTGGAGAAGAGTAACAGAAAAAGCAGAATGAGATTTATTTTTTTTTTTGTTTCCATATGGAGGACTGGGACAAAACATAAAATCATTCCTTTTTCATGTTTAGCTTGGACACTGCACTTAAAATCATAGAACCATAGAATGGTTTGGGTTGGAAAGGACCTTAAAGATCATCTAGTTCTAACCCCCTGCCATGGGCAGCTACACCTACCACTAGACCAGGTTGCTCACAGCCCCATCCAGCCTGGCCTTGAATGCTGCCAGGGACGGGGCAGCCGCAGCTTCTCTGGGCAACCTGCGCCAGTGCCTCACCACCCTCATAAGAAAAAATTTCTTCTGTATATCTAATCTAAACCTACCTTTTTTCGGTTTAAAACAGCTACCCCTTGTCCTTGTAAAAAGTCCCTCACCAGATTTCTTGTAAGCCCTCTTTAGGTACTGCAAGGCTGCTAGAAGGTCTCCCTGGAGCCTTCTCTTCTTCAGGCTGAATGAGCCCAACTCTCTCAGCCTTTCCTCATAGCAGAGGTGCTTCAGCTTTCTGACCATTTTCATGGCTCTCATTTGGACCCACTTTAACAGGTCCATGCCTTTCTTGTACTGAGTACCACAAAGCTGAACACAGTACTCCAGGTGGGAGTCTCACAAGAGTGGATTAGAGGGGCAGAATCATCTCCCTTGACCTGCTGGCCGGGCTTCCTTTTTATGCAGCCCTGGATACAATTGCCTTTCTGGGCTGCAAGGACGCATGGGCAGCACATACCCAATTTTTCATTCATCAATATCCCCAAGTCCCTCTCTGCAGGGCTGCTGTCAGTCAGCACTTCCTCTAGTCAGTACTGATATTGCCAACCATGTAAATCAATTAGTGGAAGGGGGAAGATTTGTCAGCAGAAATGTAAAATTTCCCATTACCTGTTAATCAGACAAGCTCCTTTTTCCTCTCTCCCCACTAGTTGTGAGGCAGGGGTGGTTATGGTTCCTGTCAGTCTCAGAAGAATGAGACATATCAAACACTTCATCCATTTCTGGTGAGAGGAATCCTGCCTGCTTCTCTTAGTTGCCATACTAAGCACTGATGCTTCTTGCGTGAATTTTTGTCCACTTGATTTTATTTCAGCTTGAATAAATGGAAACACTGAATGCCTGCAGGTGCTAGAAAACAACACAGAACTTTTACGCCAAATTCTTCTTTCCCAGCCAGATGGGTCAGCATCCCTAAACCCTGTCTCAGAGATTAAAGCTTAGTTCCTGTTGAAATCCCTGTCCCAACCCCTTAGAAACTTTCTTACTGGCTATTGAAGCTTTGTGGGAATTCCAGTATTTGGTCAAGGCGTATTTTATCCACACAGATAAGACCCTGCTGCTCTGTAGCAGACTTAAATTATATGGAAAAGCTCTTACTACTGTCTACTACTACATAATGACTTAGCAGTTGAACCAACATGCACAGCAGCAGCAAAGGAAGGAAACTGCGTGCTACCCCTTAGTTAGTATATAGCAATGTTTTAATTGTGAATCTGGGAATCCTTAAGATACACAGCTTGGGGATTTTTATACTTTAGATTTGATCTGAAAACTAAATTCTTCCACTTTTTTCTTTTTTTTTCTTTTTTTTCTTTCCCCTCTGCATTTCCTAAAGCCAACTGGAAAAGCTTTTTCTGGAAATCTGATCCGCCAGCCCCTGGTTCATATGGAAAGACTTGAGCTTCTCAGGAATGTCTGCAGAGACACTGCATTGAGAGATCTCTCTCACACTGCAGTTTCCAAATTCGTCTTGGACCGAATATTTGTGTGTGACAAGCACAAGATCCTGTTTTGTCAGACGCCAAAAGTGGGCAACACTCAGTGGAAAAAAGTCTTGATCGTTTTAAATGGTACCTACTGTGCTGTGGATGTGTGGGTCTCTTTGAGGAGGAGGAGGAGGAAAGAGCAGAATTAGTCCAAGTGGGACAACATAAAAATGGATTCTTTCTGCTTTTCTGTACACTGATACTTAATTTCAGCCTTTCATTCTTCTAGTTGCTTCTAGTCCTTTCAAAACATCTCTTTTATAGAAAATACACCTGTTCTTTCTGTGAAAGTAAATATTGTTATTACTTGGCTCAAAAGTGATTTGAGTCATGAAAGAGTACCCATACTGGTGGGAGGCACATTTGTTATCTTTGAAGGGGTGGCAGTATTTTATAGTATTTGAAACAAGTAAATTACAAGGTATCACAGTTGAATAAATAAAAATAATACAAAAATTCCGACTTGAGGCCACTGACTTTTAACTAGGGGTGTTTGGCCACAAAGAAAGCCAGTTACAACTTGGCAGCTGCTGTTGGTCTGTACTGCTGAAATCTTGTACATGTGCTATCAGTGAGCCATCATAGGAGCTATAAAGGTTCTGAGGTACTTAAGGCAATAGTTTGTTCAACAAAGGTATGTTATAAAAGACTGTAAAAGAAGGAGTAAAGGGACTGGTGTGTTTGAAAAAGTCTACAAGGTGAACACTGACTACCATCTTCTTCTAATAGCCAATAAAAATAACTCATTTCCTGAAGGTTTTTTAATGAACCCTTACCTGCACGCGTAAACTTAACGTGATCATATTTAGCATAACACACGCTTGTCTGACATTAGACCATTGTGCCTATCTGTCCGCCAAAGCTGTGAATTTGTTACATATGTCAGGTCAGTTGAGGTCCTTCTGTGGTTTTGCAGGTGGTGTAGCCCACCAAGATATGGGCAAAACCTGAACATTGTGGACCCAGCTTGCTTGTTAGAAGCACCCTGTGAACAGCCAGCTCTGCACTTGTGTTTCTGTGTTTTCTTTATTTTGTGTGAACTAGTTTGCACACCCTGAAAGAAACTGACAAATTGGCAAAATAACTGTGTCCCTCAGCAAAACTTTTGTAGTAACAAGTGTGTCTTTAAAAACTTTAATATTAGTTTCAATTTTGATGTATGGATGGGAGCTAAAAATCAAGCAAATATATGCACGCGCATAGGCACACATATAGGACACATATGGGCATGTGTTTTAAATACCCATGAAAGTCACACACCAAGAAAGTACTAAATATGAAGCTATACAAGTGCATTAGAAGTACTTGTTCTGCAGAAGTACCAGAATTTAACAGAGATAACATGCAAAGAATAGCTGAGGACAGGCAGGGATGTATTTACTGCATTGAGTGAGGATAACTCATGTCTTACCAGCAGCAAATCTTTCACCTTGAGCTTCCTAGTTCTGGTATGTTGGCTAATGATAGAAAATTGTTTTTACATAAATACTGGTCTCTTCTGCCTTGAGCTTCCAGTGTATGAGTGTCTGCTGATGAAGACTACCACTGCTGTTGACCTTTCTCTTCTTTGAATAGTTTCAGCAGGCAAGACAGATATGTGAGGGGGAATATTTTACATCAAAATACTTAAGTAATATTTAGAGGTTCAGGATGGAAAAGCATAGCTGTGGCACTATGGAGGCACTGTGGAGGAGCTAACTCTGTTATTGCTTGTACTGAATTTGTGCTCCGGATGATTCCAAGGATTCAGTTTCTGAGGCTGTGTAATCTGCCATCTGTTGTCTACATGTAATTTACAAAGAGTACAAAAAAATACAAACCCCTGAAATTAAAAAAATGCAACCACCATCAGCCCTCTTCCCTTCCCTCCCCACCCCCAAATAAAGAAAGTTAGAAAACTGAGAAGCTGAGTGGTATGGATTATTCACTGCAGTTCTGGAAAAGAAAACCTTAAAGGCTTTCACCCAAAGCATTTGTTTTGAAGTATCCTGTTCTTGTTGCAGGTTGGTACTCTGGAATGACACTGTTGTGTGAAGGCTTATGCCTAAAGCCCAAAGGGTGCACATGAGATATTTCTCAAGGTCATAAAAACTTTCAGAATCTTAAAATAAGCACAACAGAATTTAGTGACATTATTTTTCTTGTCAGTTCATGTGCTTGCAGAAATAAACATCTGGAGACTTTCTATTAGTAATTTTCGTGCTTTTTAATCTGTGTAGTATTGTATGGTTACAGTTTTTGTTTCAGCACAGCATAGTTATTAAATGAACTTTATGGATCCGGACAGTGAAGTGCTTCTGTGTTGAAGCAGTTCCAAAAGCAGCCCACAGCTTTTATTTTTTGGTGGTGGTAGAAACTCAGCCAGAAAGCTGATTCCTTCATTGGAGTTAATCCTCAAAGTCTTCCTCCATTTGTATGTGTGGGCAGAGGGAAAGAGAACGAATGGGTACACTGAGGTGGGGAGTTAAAGGCTTAGACATAGTTGCTGATCAAATCTGCATAATGTGCCTTTCTGAGAGTTTTGAGGCCATTTAGTCTTGGACCTTGATGTCACATGCCCTAAAGAATTTTAACAGTTTTCAGCTTTGCAGTCAGAACCTCTCATCATTTAACAGTTTTAAACATAGTAACCGTAAATGCTAAAAGTACAGAAAAGAGAAAGATAAAAAGCTGTCAGCCAAAGGCACACATGCTTGCTTATACTCACTTTTCCCCTCTGAAGTATTCACTTGCTCACTTTCTCTTATTTGTCTAGGAGCATTTTCTTCCATAGAAGAGATCCCAGAAAATATTGTACATGATCATGAGAAGAATGGCCTTCCACGCTTGTCCTCCTTCAGTGACTCTGAAATTAAAAAACGGTAAGAGGTAGCTTCCCAGGGGTGTGAGGGGTGTTAAGAGTCAGCGGTATAATAAGGAATCAAGAGTATAGCTGAAGTCTACATCTGGAATTCTCAGTCTCAGTGTTTCTGCTCCACCATTTCTGTTACGGCCTCACAAGTTTCGCTGTGACAGCCTTCCTACTGGCTTTGAAGTAGAACACCAGCATAATTGCTGATACAGTTAAGTGAGCCAACCAGCTCCTTCTGGATATAGGGTTTATGCAGTTCAATGCATACCTAGATTTTGCATAGCTAACCTTCAGAAAGGAAGGTTTATTTGGAAGGTCCCCACTGATGCCCTGTGTAGTAAATCTTACGTGCCTACATGTAAGATTGTCATTGCAGGCAGATTTACTTACTGAGATGGAACTGGATAGGTTTAAAATGTTAGTGCTCCTTAGCCTGAGAGTATTGTCCATTTAGCTGAATCACTGTATCTCCCTTTTTGGGTCCTTCTGGTTCTTCTCAAAGCAGAAAAAATACTCTGCAGTAAAACTTTCTAAATTACTTTCGATAGATTTTTGACTGTATCTGCTCTCATCTCTACTAGACTCTATGCTATATATAATCTTTGTAAAGGGTGGCAGCGTGGAGAGAATTGACATAAAATGACAGTGGGCACTTGTAAACTTGCACAGTTATGGTGTGTACTGAGCCATTCTGAAGAGTCAGCCCTTATACATGTGTCAGCTATCAGTAGAGCCTGGTCCAAGGTTTGTGAACAGCCCTGCATGGAGAGTAGCTGATCACCTGGGGAAAGAGCCATAGCTTGGGAGTTTGAAGTTGAATGCCATGTTTGTTTGGCTTGGGTTGTTGCAGTCAGCTCACCACAGTGTGCTGGAGATGCATAACATGGGTTTGGCTGGGAATTCTGACATTATCAGGGAATTTCAGTGTAGGTAGAGGGGTAATGTGGATCTGCTGATCTAATTTGCTGACCTGTAGCCCTGCCTGATGAGGAGTAAGTCAGGAGAACCTGAAGACTGATCCAAGTTCCTGTTGAGGCTGGAAAGAGTCCCTCTGCTTACATCAGTGAGGATTGGGCTTTAAATCTCCTTTCCCAGCTATTTACTGAAATAAACTTTGTTTTCAGTTTAGTCCTCCTGCAGATAATCTCTGATTACAGAATATTGTATATTTCAGTATTAGAATAAAATATTAGAATGAAATTCTGTTAAAAACTGCAGTCTCATAAAAATGCTGTTCTCAGCCATTACTGAAAGCACACCAAAACATCAAATAAAATTCCAGGGTTTTATTTTTATTTACTTTAGCAATGATTTGTCTAACTACCTGCCAGTGAAAAATGCAGCCCTCTATGCATTTAGCTGCACCAAGCCACTTCTTCCATCTATTTGTGTATTTTGCTTCTTGAGCTTAATCACATGGAATTTAAAATATCTTTGACTTGGAGCTTTCAGCATCTTTTGTCTCCTGCTTATATGGATTGAGAGAAGCCGTGCTTCTCCATTTGAATAAAATGTGAAAACCAGAATGATCTATTTCCACTTTGTACTGTATACAAAAACTATTAGTAAGAAGACAGAGATTGTATTTCTAGTCCTATTGATTCTAATATTGATAGACTGCAAGTGGTGTAAGAGTCACGTTGCTGTGTCTGTGGTCAGAGTTTATGTGCATTTTGTAAGTCTTTGTTAAACACACTTCAAACACTTCGTTAATTTCTTATATTTTTCTTTCCTTCATTTAGACTGAATTTATACTTCAAGTTTTTTATTGTCAGAGATCCATTTGAAAGACTTATTTCTGCATTCAAAGACAAGTTTGTGCACAATCCTCGGTTTGAACCTTGGTATCGGCATGAAATTGCTCCTGGCATCATTCGTAAATATAGAAAGAATCGCACAGAGACCAAAGGGCTGCAGTTTGAGGACTTTGTGCGCTATCTGGGAGATCCTAATCACCGATGGCTGGATGTTCAGTTTGGTGACCACATCATTCATTGGGTAACGTACGTAGAACTTTGTGCTCCCTGTGAAATCACATATAGCGTGATTGGACACCATGAAACCCTGGAGGATGATGCTCCATATATCTTGAAAGCAGCTGGCATAGACCATTTGGTATCGTACCCCACAATTCCACCAGGCATAACAGTGTACAACAAAACAAAAGTAGAGCGGTATTTTTCAGGAATTAGCAAGAGAGACATAAGACGCCTCTACGCACGGTTTGAAGGTGATTTTAAACTCTTTGGTTATCAGGAGCCAGATTTCTTGCTTAACTGACACCTGGGATAAGCTCTGAAGAAGTGTCTCATGGATTAATCTAAACCTGCGTGAATACCAGCTGCAGTACTGACAGAGCTGAGAATCACCATTTGTTTTGTAGCTTTTTGATATTGCTCCATTTTTCCATGAAACGTTTGTCATATGAACAAGTAGGGGTTTACAGTTGTTGTTTACTGACCATGTTTTCAATACATGACATTGCAATGTTTTAGGAATTATATCTCTGTTATCCGAAATACAGAATTCTGTTTCTCCCCTCTTCCCTTCAGGAGGAAAGAGGGAGGACAAGTGGGCTATGATCTTCCCCTCCTTTTCCCAGACAGAATGCCTGTTTTAAAATGTTGTGAAGTATTTATAAAAAGATGGCAATTTCATTGTAGGTTAACTCTGACATGTGGGTGAACTTGATGATTCACACTCATGAGAAAGGCATGTTGTCTCTCATGAGTTTTGAAAATGAGAGGCCAGTACAGGACAAAAAAAATGATTAAATGCTTGTCAAATAAATCATCTAGGTTCTGTCATGTGGCTGCTATAGTAACAATAATGCTGATCTGATCGCATTGTTGTTTGTCACAAAATGAACCTAATTAGACAGAAGCTTTAGATGTGTTAAAAAAGGGATTGGTTCCAGACCCCTTTGTATTTTTGTCAGGTGTTTACTGTACTTACTACTGATCTATTGAGCTTCATAAGTTTACTTTAGATTTTATTTAAGATATTATTTAACTCCTGGCTATGTAAGTTATCTGAGAACACAGATGCAAATGGAGCATAGAAGAAATACGAAACAGCTAGGGAAACTTAAGGAAAATTAATTTCAAATAAAGTATTAGTTGCATTTGTGGAAGCACATACAGAAATCATGAGATGCTCTCACACAATATAACTTGTTTTGTCTTCTAACAGTAAAGATTACTAAAGAAGCCACAAAATCTGGATATCATATAAAAGATCTGCTAGAGTTACTTGGACTGCCTTTTTCTTATATCCAACCTTGCTGTATGTTCAGTACCTCAGAGAACAGAAAATGTACTCCCATTTAAAAATTCATCTCCCTGCTGGAAGGAGACAGGATGAATCCCTGATTTTTCCAGTGTTTCACTGCCATGGTGCCCCAACTCAAAAATGCCCAACATTTATGTTACCCATTTGGTGAGTTGGCTACTTGCCAGGAGTTTGAATGATGCTTAAATCTGTGTACTTGTTTTATGCATTAAAAGAAAAAGGAAAACTAGAGCTGAATGGATGCAGCCATCATATTTGCCTGTGCTTGCATTGTGCCTCATAAAGAGCAGTCTCTTGTTTGAGTTCACCAGCAATAAAGATCAGTACACTGCCACCTCATCCCGCAGGCCATGGGAGAGAGAGACCATGTATCTGAAATACAGGAGTTGCTCTGTCACAGTGAGCATGTGAAGTGTGTTTTTTAAATCTTAGCCCCAAAAGATTAATTTTCAGGTCAGCATAATGTTGCTGGCTAGAAATGCTAATGATGGCCAGTGCTATGGAATCTACCCTTAGATCCAGCCACACTATGGTTTTGATAGTTTCCTGTATCAATTCAAGGAAGCATCTTGCATTTGTGAAAAAGGACATGTGCCAAGCTGACATGTGCTGCTACCCTCAAAAAGGAAGCCCTGTTGTAGCTGGAAATGATTTCAGAAAGATCTCAAGAGACAAATATAAATAAGGGAGAATCATTGACTGGACATGGTTAAAAAGAGAGTAATCCAGGGTGGCAAAGCTGGAAGATGGAATTTTTTTTCCTTTTTTTTAAAGAACAACAATTGCAGTGCCCTAAATTGTTAGTTCTTAACCAATGATAAAAAGATGTTAACTGCTTCAGGTTTTCCTGTGGTTTTCTTAATATGAGAGCTTAGCAAAATGTACTGTTAAATGCATTTTGGAGCTAATGACCTGATTGATTACCTCTCTGCGGATTTAAAATGTAACAGTGAATAATGTGTAGTAAATTCGGGCCTTAAAGTTTAATTCTAATAAAGCAGAACTGTTTTCCTCTGAAAACATAAGCTACTGATCACACAGAATGTCAATGTATGTTTTTATTTTTCTTGGTAAATTACTTCATGTATCGATTGCTTAAAAAATGCTGGTGGAAAATGCTACATAAATATTAAGTAATAATATTTTATTTTCTAATAGCTTTCTCTGCATTGCATTCCCTCAGGCGTCTTGACAGCAGATGTGAACAGTGTGATAGACTGGCATAGTCAGAGGTGTGTACTGCTCTCGCAGCTCCGTGTTCCCATGCCTTTCAGGCTGGGACTGGAACACTGATAATTTCTTCAACTCAAATGCAAAATTGGTCCTTCCAGTGATACCCTCCTGAGCTATGTTTTCTTTCTAGAAGTGGGCTTCTCCCTCACATGGCCTAAGTAATGATGGTGCAATGTTGCATGACTCTTGCAGAAACTTGGATACCATGAGAGCCCTTGGCAAGGTATGGTAGCGTTCTCCTTATGTTGTTCCAGTGCAGGTAGGGTGGCCAGAGCATATTGTGTTGGGGAGGAGGCCCTTGCCCTGCTAGTTATGATAAATTAAATGCTTGTGGTTTGTTTTAGTTTAATTGTACTATACAAGGCTTTTACAAATTTAGTCCCAGTGCATGCATGAGCATCATTTGGCTGTTTGGATGTCATTTGCATTCCACTTTCAAACTGCAGGTGATATTTATGTCATATTTTGGGAACTGCTGGCCCAGATTATTTCTCATTTCTTACTGTTACAGCTTCAGAAAACAAAGTCACACCCTTATTTTGTCTCTTTATTGTCTCTCCTCAGCAGCTTCTGAATCCTTTGGCCTATTTTAACCACATTTTACAGAGGAAAGTTGAGCTGTTAGATGTGGTGAGCTGCTGTAATCTTCTTGAAAATAAGAGAAAAGATATTCTTTGTACATCAGAGAGTCCATGCTGTATGTTAGCTTTAAGGAAAGTGCAGACAGGAAACTGAGTTTTTATTCAGTTAGACATCAGCTTGCAGAGTTTTTTGGTTTGTTTTTTTTTAGGTATTGGGAGGATTTTTTGTCTTCCATGGGGTGAAAATAAATCCAGAACTCACTTGCTTATGAACCAACTTTAAGGGCAATGCCTGTCCCCTTTTAACTTCAGCACACAGTGCATTATCACTGTTGTGCTTTCTGATCACATGCTATGAAGATGTTTTCCTGTAGTTAAAAATATGTGCGTGGTTTTTTATTTTGGGAACTGTTCCTTCAAAGAAGTAGCAATTGAGAATGTCCTGAAAATACTGTTTTTAACAGGTAAGTATGTTGTTTTCCTATTCATGCTCAGACTGTCCTGTTTGTACAGAAGGTAACAGCCCCCTGCTGCTACCACTTGTCTCTGTCCTCGAATCAAGGAAGCCATCCGGCAGCTCTGGCTTATGTGTTGCATTACTTTTTCTTTGAGGTGTTAATAACTGTGCTGGCTGGGAAAACCACCTTTGATCTTATCTGTGCTCCAGAAAGTTTGCTCCGAAAAGAGTGATTATATAAGGATAGCTTAAGCTTATTTTCTCAGATGAAAAAGGATGTCTTATGCATCTGCTTGTATCTGATATCCCTTAATTGTCAGAGAGAAGTTGAATGATCTTTCTACTTAATGGCCTTACCGTGATTTACACTAAGCCCCTGTCCTATTATTAAGGCAGTGTGAAGGGACCTGAAAGGAGGGGTGAGTTCAGTGTGTGCTTATTTTAAACATGAGGTTGTAAAGGGAACTTGACACAGGAGTTGGGTCCTGAAGATTTATCATGGTTAATGCTTGTTAACATGTCATCTGCAGAGGCTGGTGCAGTTTCTCTGAGGCCTGTGCCTGAGAGGATTTACACAAGGTAGGAAGAGGCTTGTGGGTGGTGGAAAATTCCCTTTCAGCCTAAGTTAGCTGTGCATGTTCCTGGGCCACTGCCATGGAGAAGGTTTTAGAAGGAAATGATCCTATTAGCAGCAAAGCCTGCAGTGCTGAGGCTGGCGAGTGGAGTGCCTCCCTCCCGGAGGAGGAGTGAGTTCAGCTTATGCTGATGTGTGCAGTCGACTTTGGTGCTGCCTTGTATCAATCTCTATTTTTGTGTTTTTAATGCAATTGAGTGCAGCTGAGCTGTCATCTTGCTTTCTTGCATGTGGCAGTAGCCTGCAGTGCTGAGGCTGGCAAGCGGAGTGCCTCCCTCCCGGAGGAGGAGTGAGTTCAGCTCATGCTGATGTGTGCAGTCGACTTTGGTGCTGCCTTGTATCAATCTCTGTTTTTGTGTTTTTAATGCAATTGAGTGCAGCTGAGCTGTCATCTTGCTTTCCTGCATTTGGCAGTAGCCTGCAGTGCCTCATCTCATCACCAGAGCAGCTTTGAAGGGCCTGCAGCCTGTTTTGCTATGCAGTAGATGTTTCCCTTATGAAGCAAGCAGCATTAGGCCTGCAGCCATGCAGCTGGTGGCAACAGGCTGGTACAAGCACCGAAATGGTGCTGTTTGGAGCTAGGTACTGTAAAATCATCATTTTCCCTTTTAATCTAGGCAGGAGTGAAAGATTAAAAAGATGTGTGTTTGCTTTGAAAAGGAATCATGAAAAGGAGCTGTGCTCATAGAAATTCCAGACTGGTAACCCCAGGCAAGGCAAGCTGTGGGAGAGCAATGCTGGGAAAGAAGCCATGGGCAGTCCCTTTAAAGCCCCTGGGGATGCTGGACTCTATGTTGAAGGAAAGTTGCTGAAGCTTTATGGGAGACGTCAGAGGAGCAAGTATGCTTCCCCGTATGGTGTGTGTGCGTGCCAGAAGAACAGCTGCTGATGGGACAGGATGCTCATGGCAGGCTGAAAGCATGAAGCATCTGCTGTGGGTGTCTGAAACCATGGAAAGGGAAAAAAGGAAAGTGGAAAGGAAGTAGTAAGAAAATAATCCTGAAGGTTACACACCTGGAAATGCATTTCCCGTCCTAACTGCCAGAAATATGTTGAACACCCTGGGTGTACAAGTAATTCCTGAGCAGTTTGTGGGACAAAAGCAAATCTGCAAATAGGGTAAACATGGACCAGAGGGCATCTGTACATGCTCTGGAAAGCAATTTGGTTCTGAGAACCTGGCCAAGGCTCTCAATCGTGCCTAAATAAATGGATCTCATTAGGAGAAATGTATAGCTATGCTGGAAATATACAAGGAGAAGAAAAAGCTCTTGTGGAATAAGTAGCTCCTTCAACAACCACATGTTACACACCTACTGTGATTCGAGAAGTAGGGACGTTTTTTCTTGTAGACCTGTTTTTCCTCCTGTCTACACTCTTTCTGTTTTATTCACGTTCTCTTTCCCACATCCTGAGTGATCTTTGGGTGATACACCGCGGTATGATCTGTTATTCTTCTCTTGTCAGGAGGGCAGAAGAGGCTGTAGGAAACACAAAATGTTCTCCATAAGTTTGAGGAACACAAACAGAAAGTTGAGGGAGTTGTAATCAATCACAATAGACTTGTAGTGACTGTGAAACATGAAGATTGCATGAGCTACTCACTAGATTTTCCATGCGTTGGTCAGGAATTCACTTATGGAATTCTATCCTGTATTTGGCATCTTTGTTCTTACATTTTGGATGGCTTCCAATAGGGCTTTACAGCAAGTAAAATTGGAAATCTGGCATAGCACAAGGTTCCATTTTGGATCCACCTATTTTACCTTCATTCTACTTTGAGCATATTGTAGAGTAAGAGTCAACTCTTTGCACTTACTCAGTTTCCTAGTTTCTGACTGTTCTTTGCAATGCTGTACCATTTGTACTTGTGAAAAGGCAGTGAGCAAGAGGACTCAGCAAACACTCTGGAGAAAACAGAGTCCAAAGTAAACCTTTACTTTTATGCCATTGTCTACTTCTCAGGCTTCTTTCATGTGCCAGTATTTGTTTTCCTTTCATTGTCTTTTCAGTCTAGATCTTTGCTGTAAACCCCTGTTGGGATATATATTTATGATTAAAGTTACAGATTTAGAAACATGAAAGAGGAAAGGGATTAGGCACAGAGTTACAGCAAGAAAGAAAGAAAGAAGTAACACAAGGAAGGAACTTCCATACCCCCTTTCACAGTCCCACACGATTCATTCCATTTTGTATAGTTGTCTTTAGCTGCTTTTAAGGACCTAGGTTCTTGGCCTTTAAGCTAAGGTCCAGTGTAGAATGTAGTGTGAGTGGGTTTCTCATTAGTGTCTCAGTTGCATGCATGCACGCACATGCTGTTTTCTGGTGTAATCAGGATAGGTTTTTGTAAGCTTACCTTTGTCCTGTCCAGCATTACAGGACTGCATAGTAAAGATGGAGCAGAGGTGTTATTTTCTTGCTTTCTAAGCAGTGGCGATGTATTGCTTTACTCCTCTTGGCTATAGACAGTATAAACACAATTTCATTTTTCTGGAAACTGACCAGTGATAAGTGTTAATCAGGTTTTAATCTCAGCACACTGTTTAAATACATCTCCATGTGAGAACAAGGTATTGCACTAAATTGTAATTGTTTTTTGTGGGTTTAGGGTTGACTTAATACGTTATTGGAAATGCCTTTCTGATGGAAAACAACCTACTTGCATTGCTGCTATCTGCATGTAAGGGCCTGTTATATGATTGCTTGCCAGTCAGAGAAAAATCACTTCATTAGACAGTGATACACTTTTATTGTAATCCTCTTACTGATGGATTTGAGGCTGAAAGTACAGCATGGTAGATTTGCTTTGTGCACTCCTCTTCTGTTCTGATGTAGTACTGGCAGAGATTTCATACTTCTGTTATTTTGGGGTCTCTTTGCTGCAGCTTCTAGTTGGAACTCTTTCAGGTTTAAACATTTTGCATTGGAAAGTATGTAACCAGACTGTAGGTAGCCCAAGAGAACAATGTGAAGGATCTGTAAGCCAGCAGCATGACACGGCTGTAAGAAAGCTACCACCGAATTCTGCATGCGTCCAGCAAAATATTTCCAATAGTGGACAATAAATATGACTACTGTGACGGTAGATAGGCCTTGCCTTGACCGCATTTCCAGTTCTTGTCAGCTGTGGCTGGGAGGATCTAGCAGAGGTGGAGAGAGGGGCTGCTGGTGTTTGAGTGAAATGAAGAGCCCACCTCCCAGGCAGCAGGCAGAACTTGTTTAGCCTAAGAAGGAGGAGGTGTTATAATTGCTGTCTAAACTGGTACTGGGGAAAATGAAGGAGTGGGAGAAGGAGAGAAGCCAGAAGACAAGGCAGTCACAAAGACAAACCAGTCTCAGTTGGCCAGGAGCCAACTAAGGCTGGAAACAGGGAGGAGGTTTCCTACCCTGAGGCTCTGCCTTGTCATTTCAGTGTATACAAAGGAAGCAAAATACTAGGCTGCTATGCCACTGTCTGTTAAAGCAGCAGGGGCCTTCACTTCATAGACTAATAGAATCGTTAAGGTTGGAAAAGACCTCTAGATCACTGAGTCCAACAATTAACCTAGCACTGCCAAGTCCACCACTAAACCATGTCCCTAAGTGCCACATCTGCAGGTCTTTTAAATACCACCAGAACTGGTGACTCCGCCACTTCCCTGGGCAGCCTGACAAGCAATAAGGTGTCCCCTGAGCCTCCTTTTCTCCAGGCTAAACAACTCCAGTTCTCAGCTGATCCTTCAGGTCCCATCTATTCTCTCAGGCCAGTGGGCTGTGGCTGTAATGATGCGGAGGAGGGCTGGTGTGTGAGTGCAAGGTGATCCGACTGGAGAAGAAGGATCAGCAGAGGCAGGTGGAGCCAATTTCCACATACATCCAGCCAAGTCTTGTATGCCAAGAAATGTGCTATAGCTGGGGAGTTGTTGCCATCTCCTGCCTCCTATTGTGGTTTGAGCACAGCTGGCAACTAAGTCCCACGCAGTCTTTCATGCACTCCCCACCTCCCCAGTGGGACAGAGAGGAGAATCAGAATAAACGTAAAAACCCATGGATTGAGATAAAGAACAGTTTAATAATTGAAATAAAAGTAAAATGTGATTATAATAATACAATAATAATAAAAATAACAATAATAACAATGGGAAATATAGAGAAAGAGGAAGGAATAAGCAAGTGATGCACAATACAATTGCTCACCACCTGCTGACTGATAGCCAGCCTGACCCGAGCAGCGACTGGCCCTTTCGGGTAACTGCCCCCAGTTTATGTACTGGGCATGAGGTGCTGTGGTATGGAATGCCTCTTTGGCTAGTTTGGGTCAGGTGTCCTGTCTCTGCTTCCTCCCGGCTTCTTGTGCCCCCCCTCACTGTCAGAGCATGAGACTGAAAAGTCCTGGTCTAGAGTAAGCATTACTCAGCAACAACTAAACCATCACTCTGTTATCAACGTTGTTAACAGACTAAATCCAAAACACAGCACTGAAACAGCTGCTAGGAAGAAAATTAACTCTATCCCAGCCAAACCCAGGATACCTCCTTACCTTATTTAGCTCATGTTAACCAAGGAAATGATGGAAAAAATGTCAAATATTGTAAGGAGCCAGGTTTGTGGAGTTAACTTCCTGTTTTGTTGTTTGGAAAACCAACAGTGCTTCCCCTGTCTATGTTTGGGTTGGATGTCTGACACAAACAGAAGTGACTTGGTAGGAATCTATAGACTTCTGCTCCAAATCCAGATACTCCATCTCTAGCTGGCCACACTGACTCAACTGTCAGCATTGCACAGTGCACACAGACATCTCTGTGGTGCCACTACTTGGGAGGACATCTGCAAGGCATCATCACTCTGCCCATGCTGCTCAAACAGGTATCGCTTCCTGCAAATGAGTCACGAAGCTTCAATCTACCTCTCCTTCTCCATCCCTGAAGGGAAGAATAACAAGCACTTTCTGCATAAGGAAGCTGCCATCATCAGATGTGGATAAGCCATTGCTGGGGGATAACTTGTAATCAAAACTGCTCCTACAAGGCTGGGTGTACTGAAGATATTTGTTATATGTTTAGAGAAGGTGAAAAGTTCCTGGAGGAGACAGAGCAGGAATAAAATATCAATGGCTTTATTATTAGCAGATACCTTTAAAAAGACAGTTGTGACCTCTGGGTTCAATCATGCAGCGTGAACTTAGCTTGTAGGCTGCCAGCACTTACAGCTAACACAGGTAACACCAAATGCTGTCAGGAGCTTAATTTGATGCATTATTTTCATTTTGCCATAACACGCAAATGATCAGAGGTGTATGTGTTTGCAATCAGTGCGGCAGCTTAAGGCTCCAGACTGCAAGCAATAATTTTGTTAGCCACCTGAAAGGTTACCATGTACTGGAGGGCTTTCTTTGTAATGTATCATTCTGAAACATATTGAGTCTGGTAGGGACTTCACTTGCGCTAAAGGCACAGAAAGATTTAGTGTGGTTTCTGTTCTACCTGAGAGTGCAGGCATGGCTGAGATACAGGGAACCTGGGTTTCATGGGATTGCTTGAGTTTTCCTTTAACACCTGTATTATTTGAGGTGCAAGTGTGACTGCATCCTAGAGCACGTCATCTTCAACTTGGAGGAGCTTACAAGTGTTCAGGGCATTTGACTGAGGTAGTTCCTTTTATGGGATATAGAGCTGATAGTGACAGCTGCAATTAGGTTTCCAAAAATGCTTTCTTCATAAAACTTTGGCTTTGATTACTCCTAATTGTTTCTAATAGCTAAATGGTTATGCCATTTCTGGGAATACCATATAAGAAAATTACTTAGTGTTGTGCCCTTGATGGAGAAGAAATCTTGGTGTGCTGTGCTGATCTCTTTCAGTGGGTAAAGGACTTTAAACTCGGTGAGAAGGTGAAGTGTCTCTGCTGTTTGAAATGTGCCTTTTGCTGTTTGTGAGTTGAAACCACTGGGGAAATGACAAATCTTTGAAGAATTCAGGGCACACAAACTGGGAAAAGCCCCAGAGCTCGGTGGCTAAATTCTTCATAAAGAGTATGACCTGTCCCAGCCTGGAAGTGGTGACAAAGGCTCTTCCATCAATCACTGCTCCTCTGCAACAGCCTGCTGTGGCCTCAGGTGCTAGTGGTGAGCCACTGGGGATTAGAGGGACAAGGATAATTTGGGAGGAATCTGGGATATAGGCAGGCATAAAGAGAGTGAACACTTCAGTGGAGCTTGGGATGGAAGAGATTAGGACTGAAATCCAACAGGGTGGGAGACAGAGCAGAAGAAAGGAGTTCACTGTGCAAGAAGACCTGCACTAAGAACCCGTGAAGGATGTCAGGGCTGACAGGACTTGCTTTGATTTTTGCCTTTTTGGTTTGGTTTTGGGGTTGGGTTAGTTTGGTTTTTTTTTTTGCCTATGTCTAGAAATTGACAGTCAAATAGTGCTGAATTTGCAACAGCTGGTACAAAGGCTGGGAAATGCTGAAATTAGGGGCTTTCCCCTGCCCTTCTTACCATAGGAGTTATTCTTGTTACACTGTCACATGCTATTTTTTTCCCCACAGAATTCATGTCTCATAAATTGCACTGGAGACATGGGGGCTCCTGACTTCAGCAGGGTCCTGAAGATGCCTGTGGTTCTGCTTCGTTACCTCTTGCAGAAGACAGAAGATAGGTAAGTACTGAGAGAGGGGAGAACTGCATGAAGAAGAAAGAAAATCTTACCATCTGTCAGCAGCTGCCACAAGTTTTGCATGATGCTAATTACATCACCTAACCCTGACTTGTCATATGTGATGTCACTGGTTACAGGTTCCTCATTCTCTAACCGCAAGCTTTGGGGTATGATTTGCGTGAGCCTTGTTTGTTCACAGTTGCAACTGAAGTCAGTCAAGGCTGTAGTGTGAATATAATATTAAATGAGGTTTTAAGTGCCTCAGCTGACACTCCAGAATGGGTAGGTATTTTTTTTCCTTAGGCTTTCTGTACACCATATCCCCACTTATAAAGCAGGGTTAATCCTTCACCTCACAGGAGTTCTGGGAAAATAATTACTGGCTGGAAAACAATACAGGAATAGAAAAGATAGGGATTTTCTCAGTCCTGCTCTGGGTAGTGTCATATAAACATGACCTGAAGGAAATAACATAGCTCCCATAACATGTGAAAAGCTGCCCAGCCATGGAGGAGGAGGATCAGGCGTAACACATAGATGTGAGGAGACAAGTTAGGGAGCTGAGACTAGCAGGCACATTTCCCTAGAGGCCACAGCAGCTGATATTAATGCTTGCTGTGAGGCTATGAAATGAGGGACTGTCCAGTGCCTGTCTTGATACAAGCTTTATTGTGGGTCAGGAGTGGGCCTGTGAAACAAAGCTGAGGATTGGCTTCTCCTTTGATTCTCCAGTTCAAATGTCTTGCTCGTGGAGCACGAGAACCTGGTTCCTCAACTGAAAATGAGCACCTTATGTATCCTCCTGAAGGGAAATCCCTTGAGCATAGATGTAGCTTCCTCAGTGCCCTTGGCTCGCAGATCAGCTCCTGTTGGGCCCCATCACTTCCCACTGGGGACTAGAAGGGCAAGGGTAGTTTGGGGGGAATCTGAGAAATAGGCATGGATAAGGAGACTGAACACTTCAGGGAAATCTGGGAGGGAAGAGTAAGAGTATGAATAAAGCCCTAGGATATCTCTTTATAAATTCAAACCTATTTAGACCACTGTAACTTTATTACTACTGAATATCTGACCGTGACATTGCAGCCTTGACACTCCAGGTTTGTTTTTTCTACACCTGATTAACATTAACCTCTCCGACACGTTTGGCGTGCCAGCAAGGCCCCTTGTGGGATTCCTCGCACTCAGAACCCACTCTGAGTCACAAATGAAGCAACACTTGCTTAGCTGTACTCTTGACCTGCTTACCTTATTGTTCACCAGCACCTTCATACCCAGGCAATGTGATCTCCTGCTCACACGCTGTTTTCCAAGTAACGCGTACTGGGTGTGACGTGCTGAGCAAGACACAAACAGCAATTTCACTTTGTCAGGAAGTTCCTCTGGTTTGGCAGCTCATGCTGTTGACACACTGGCAAGTTTTTAACCTGAGCACCACTGCTACGGACCCAGTTTTACTGGAGGACAGCACCTCCGGCACACCCGAACAGCACTGTGTGTGTGCTGTGCCTCTCAGAGATACACAGTAAGTGTTCAATGGCTGCAACGCATTGCCTTGATTGAAGCTTGACACCCACATAGCAACTGGGGGGTTTGGTGTGTGGTAGGAATGCAATCCACTCGGTTAATAATCCTTTTACAGCTGCAGAAGCCGTAAGGTATTTGTGTGAAAGTAATGAAATGTGCATGGAGAAAATCCACAGAGAAATGGGCAATGGTTAGCTTCCATCATTACTGCTTATTGAGCCTATCATGGAGGCTTTTTATGGCCGTTTTATGGGTTGGGAGGGGGGCCAGGATCAGACTCTGGAAACAGAGTATTTTTTGTTAATTAAGAAAAATTATGTTTGAGTTCTAAATTAAAGCAGAATACCCTTAAGCTGCCCTGCTGTGAATGCTTTTATGCAGATCTTCTGGCAGCAAGTCAAGTGTTGTCACCACTCCTGTGCCTAGTATTTGTTATTTAGGCATGCACTCAGGAATTTCTGGTGAAGACAGGGCAATATTAATGCTGCTGTGCAAGCCTCGAGTGAAACTTCACCCAAACATGGGCAAACAACTCCAAGAGAGACTTTCCAACCAGAATGAGCTCGGTAAGGCGAGAAAAAGGTTGTGTTAGGGATCTGTGTCCTAGACTGATTTATAGGTTGTGCAGAGACTCCATGATCACCTCCTCTGACTTTCTACATCACACAGCCATTAAACAGTACTCCTGAATGGACTCAATTTTGACCATGGGTGCACATTTAGGAAAGGGGAGGTGAAAGGAATCTGACCTGTATTTACAAAGCTCATTAATGGAGAAGTCATCACAGCCTTTAATAAAATATCTTAGTTTTTATTACCTTCACAGGTAATTACCTTCCATTATCATCACAGTTAAATATTTATGATTTATTTCTTCTCTAAACTTTCTTCAAGCTTCATCTGTTCAAACTTGGGATGCTTCAGTTCTCTATAGCCAGGAGACAAAAAGTGATGTCTGTTTTGGCATAAATGCTGGTGGAGGATCATGCACCTTACAATAACAAACATTAGAGATAGGAAGAACTGGGACTGGCTTGTATTAGTAGGGTTTCTGCCCTTCCTAATGTTCTCATGTACGTCACTGCTTCTGTAACCCTCAATGGAATAAGGCTCTGCTCCTGGCATGCACTGCAAAAGCACTGTCAGCTTTTCAGATTCTTTGACTTGTATGTCAGTCCCATGATATTTGTGTTCAAAGGGAATGGAAAGGGCTAAATGTAAATAAAATTAA
>WYDI02023397.1:65656-76540 GCA_009867235.2 Psittacus erithacus | reverse complement strand
AAATGTAAATAAAATTAAAATAAAATAAAATAAAATAAAATAAAATAAAATAAAATAAAATAAAATAAAATAAAATAAAATAGTTTTGTTTCTCAAACTCTGTTTCCACACATTTGCTTTAACAATCAAATTAGACTGTCTGAGCCTGGAACAGAAGAGAGAGGCATTAGGAGCAATTTTACTCCCTCATGGTGAAAATCTAGCCCCCCAGCACAGTATCCAGAAGACACTTAATTTTGCAGCTGTGTAGCAGCAGTCTGTGCCTTTCTGTAGATCATCTGCATCTATTCGTATTTAATGGCATATTTTGACCTGACAAATCACAGATGCAAGAATTAGGTTTCCAGACACTGTGAGTGTTTTTCTTAGCAACCAGTTTGAATTTCAACTGAAGTGAGCCAGCTGACTGCCCAGTGAGATATGGCACACCTTGGAATCTTGAATGTAGTTTTAAGTCATCAGTGACACTTGCCTGCATTACTCTACCTGGAGCGCTGGCACTGACTCCATGGCACATGAAATCTGCTGACCTTATTGAAGGATCAGGCTTGCTGCCCCACCTAGAAAAATAAGGAAGTTGAAAGACATCATCCAAATGATGTTTGTAAAGGATCTGAACCAAGCAGTCTGGAGAGAAGAGACTGCTGGAAGAGAGGAGAGTAGTGTGGAGTCTGCTGCTTACTAATTTAATAAAACCAGAATATAGATATGTGTATGTCCTGTGTGTGCAGGGAGAATAAAGGTAGACTATGTAATAATATGTAATAAAGGTGTAGATTATGTATTGTGCACAGGTTGCTGGGAAAAGGCTTATTCATGTGGTTACATGTAAATTAATGGTCAGCTTTAGCGGTCAGCTGTGGGTTTCCCTTAACAGGACTTTATAGGGACAACCATTTTAAATACATCTTCCTATATGATCAGCTTCCCACAGCTCTTTAAAGTAAGTACCGTGTGTTTCTGTGACTGAGAAACTACAAAATTTTTACTCAAGTGATTGCATGAGTAGAAGAATGACCTTTCATTTATGAGCTTCACACACCTTTGAAAGCCTTATCTGGTTCTGCACGACCCTGCTAGCTCTTCAGAGCACATTTTGCAGGAAAGCCTTAAGAGATCTCATTCTAAATATCTTGATGGAAGACATTCTTAATATGGTTTTACTCATTCTAATTCCTGCTGCATTCATGAAAAAAAACATTATGAATGAAAATGGCTACAAACTCCCTCTGCCTATTTTTGTACTCTTTCCATTTCCCAAAGGTTTGCTTGTATGCTAACTAACACACAGTGACTCCAATTAATCACAGATGTGTTTTTCCCTTCTCGTCTTACTTCTTTCCAAATAATTAGTTTTAATTGGGAAGATGGTGATTATTACACTGGCATTCACTTTCCAGTGCTCTTCTTTCACTCCTGGAGTGATTCACAAACTATCCATTCATCCATATGGACGCCAGTACCTACATTTCTTTGTACAGTCCCTTTGATAGACAGAGTAGCTTTCAGATACTTTATTAAAGGGCTGATCTAATTCTTTGAAGTTTTACAATTCGCTTCCTTAAAATCTGGATCAGTCTTAAAACAGATCAGTTCTTGGCTAATAACACCCAGTGAATCTGGATGAAGATGTTGAAAAAAGCAGCAGAAAGGATTATCTTTGTTGCATCTAAGCCAGCCTACACACAAACCACCTTACCTTCAGGTGCCAGCTCCCTAAAGTGATTCTAGTTTTATTCAGTTGGCGTAGGTTTGAAACAATCAACCAGCCCACCAAAAAAAACCCAAAACAAAGCATTTTTTTATTTTCCTCTTCTTCTATTCTTCTTTCTAGTCCTGCAGCTGAATTCAGTATTTTTTGCTTAAAAATCCTCTCCACTCAGAATCTTGCTCATTTCTTCAATGCTAAAAGGCATTCAAAAAGACATCTCAGCCATTTGAAAGAGCCTTTTGTGTTTCATTCCCCATCGCTCTCCTGCTGTGGAAGCTTAAAACAGCTTCTTGTCTTCAGCCTCTCCTTCTCCAGAGACTGCAGCCTCTCACCTCCTGCCTTCTCTTGCCCTTTACCTTGTTCTTCCCCTCTGCTTCTCACCAGCCCATATGGGAAATGTCACTTCTTGCAACTGTCACACCACAGAGCTCTGCCCTTCCTGCCTGCCCCTTCTCCTCCAAACACCATCAGTGTGCTATCCAGAGCCACTGACTTTTATTTTCCTCTAATTCTACTTCAGGTCCCCTCACAGTCTGTTTTTGGCCCCTACCCAACATGTTTTGCAGTTACATCCTGTAATCCATGGAAGCTTTGTGACCATCACCTGCCGATTCCCTTTCTTTCATGTCCTAATCCTTTCCGTCCTGGGGCAGAAGAATGCTGTCCCTCAGAGCTTCCTCTCTGGTGTGTCTCTGAGCAGTGTCAGCCCCAAACACAGCTTCAGCTATTATATGCTTTTTCCAGGCAGCTAAAATAAGTCCCGATGCATTCTTCTAACAGCCCTTGGTGAGTACCTAGCCATGGCCAAAGGCTAGATCTCTTCTCACTTGATCACAACCATCCATATTGATATACTTCTTGTTACTCGGACCTGTAATCATGTTTTCCTGCTGTTGCCCTAATGTTCGGGTGTTGGGTAAATATTCCTATTCCTTCCTGCACTGTATTTCCCAGGTGAGATCTCGTGTCTCTTCACACCCCTGTATTTTTATTCCAGTCTCACGTATGCTGTTCCCATATAACCGAAACAACTGCTCTCCATCTCTGGTCCCTCTTCTGATGGTGCCCATTCACTAATCAATTGTTCAAGCCTCCTTTCCTTCCTGATCTTTACTCTCTTATTCCTCCTTCAGGTCCTTTTACTGCCTCACCTCTTCTGTGTAAGCATAAACCTCCCTCAGGCTCCTCCATAGCTTTGTTCAGCCCTGCTTGCCTGGCATTTTGGCTTCTGAGGTAATGGTGAAGGCCATTTCTCCAGTGGGGTAGGTGGCCATAGTGCTGCCACCCTCTCTGATCCCTGGCATCGACAGAGGTCCTGCCTGTGTCCTGGTGGCTGAGCACGGGGAGATGTGTGCAACTATACCTCCTGGCTGGGTGATACTATTCCAATGCTGTCATCCTTGCTTGGCTCCCACCATGTTATCTCACTCTTCATCTTAGGTTAACATCCTCCTTGGGCTGCAGGAGTGTCCCAGCACTTGGCTTTTCATTCCTGAGACAGCAAACATCCAGTTTGCCTTTTTGGCTGAGCTGATTGGAGCCAGCTCCCTCTCCAAGTCCCCCAGTGACCATGCAGTGATCTTCCCTGAGCACATGTTTCCATGGAACAGCCCACTGAGTGGAAAAGCTGAAGGCTCTGACTCAGAAATAGCAATGCCCTGATTTGGACACGCTGATGAAATTCATCCCCTCAGCCGCACCCCACTGACCTTTCCACTGAAGCAGCCTGCTCTGCTATGGTGACCTAAAATCAGCATTTAACCAAAATCTGAAAAACCACTTCACTCTTCCTCCAGTACTTGCCTCTGCCAGAAAAAAAAGGACAAACACTCATTGTTTAGGAGGTAGGAGGTGGAAACTTGCCTTGTCCTATCTGCTCTTGACTGGCAAGGAACAACAGATGTATTATTATTTTGCTATGTTCTCTGCAATTTTTATCTTCCAATCTGCCTGTGTTTTGTGGGCTGCTAGAGGTTTAGGGCCAGGGATGTCATCAGGAGGTTTCTAATGCTTGAGCTGATGATAGCAATGAGGTTCCAGGCGCTGGGTGCGCTGTGCGGGCCCATGCTGAACACCTTACCAGGAATCACTTGATAATTAAAACTGGATTTCTGTAGCATGGAATCCCAGAGTATTCCTTGAATGAAGACAGCAATCAGTAATTTCCAGGGGGAACACAACATTTTACTGCTTTCCACCTGTAGGAATCTGACTCACTGTCAGCTCTTCACGATGTTTTTCCCATCTGACCCACATTTAATTTTGTAAGCGTAATGTTGGAGTTTTGTGAAAATGTGTCATATGCTGACTCACAGTAAAGAAGCTATCAAAACAGGACAAGAAAGTTTCTTACAGGCAAAACAGTATCTCATGCATGCACCCTACTGATGTTACTTGCCTTTCTCTCATAGTGGGTTGCAACCAGTCAAGAATTTTAAAGTGGGGAAAGAAATTCCTACTTGAGGTCCAGCTTTGCCTTTGGTGAATCCCAGGCAGCACTCTCAAAATGAAATCCCTCACACCATTATTAAGGAGAGTAGTACCTGGGCTCAGCACATGAACTGTGGGAAGCTGTGACCATAGAAGCAATGCTTGAGCACAGCACCAGGATGTCCTTCTCCAGGCTCCTAGGAAATGTGTTCCAGAGCACAGCCTCAGAGAAGACCTGCTGTATTTCCAAGGCAGTCCATCTCCCTGAAAAATGTGCAGAAATTTTGACTGCAGAACCCCCTCCCACTTGGTGGGCAAACAGATCCTAGGTATCCAGAGATGGATGGAGATCGGCCCCCAACAAGAGAACATCCCACTCCAGCCCTGTGCCTGATAAAGCCCTGTTGGCGCCAGCAACAGAGAGAAACACAGGTCTTGCTATTTCTTCAGGCATGTGAACCAGCACAATGGAAAATATTTGTGATATTCTGAAAATCCAAGCTGATGCTTACCAAACAAGACTGAAAAATTCCCCGACTCTATGCTAGGAAATAGCAAAGCAACCAATGTGAAAAGAGGCCTCCTTTGAATGAGCTGTGTCCACAGCTGCATGTGTCAGGAAGGCAGCCACTCCCCAGCCCACCAGGCACTGCTGCTGGTGTCACCCTACTGGTTCTGTAGCCCTCAGACTAGGAAATAGGTACTGTCAGGAAAGTTCACTACTTGCCCGTGCCAGCCGAGGAGAGAGGCTTGGTCACAACGTAGAGAACTACAAGAATAAATATTTACTCATGTGCATGAGGTGTCCCAGACAAATTGGGTTCACACAGGGTTCTTACCCACTTCAAACATTCTGGTACATGATTTGACTAATCACTAACACCCACACTACTGATTACTAATCGCAGTAAAGCTTTGCAGAGCAACAGTATTCTGTCAGCACTCTTGCTGCTTGTCTATTGATCCAGACATCCCTAGAGCCAGTCTTGCTTGAGCTACTTGTCTTAGGCTAGACAATGCTGGGAGGGTTTCAAAGACATGTAGAGGGGGTAGGATGCTGGCAGTATCTTGGCTATCCTGTGGCATCCTTTATCCTTCATGGACAGCTCCAAGCTTCTAAGAAGCAAAGTCCTTATATTCCAGGGCTGGGCTGTCCATTAGTTTGCTTCACTTATGAGTGAATAATACCAGTCTGTAGTAAAATTTCACTACCTCATTACATTACAGTGTATATTGTACATATTAACCAAGCTAATACAATTCTGTACTATAAAGACTGATAGATATAATAGTTAGGGAAGGGGATTTTCTTAACAGGGCTTTTCTCAGAGCGAGGAGCCACTTGCTCTGCGCAGCAGCTATTGGAAGGGAATCCAGCAGTACACTTTAATTGGCTCCTTTTGCATCGTAGGATGTGTTAATGGTTTGTTGGACAGTTATTAAGCTGTTTAATCTTCTAGTCAGCCCATGCAGGATCTAGTTAAGAATAATGTCTTTTTTACAAGATACATGTGTGTCACGCTGAAAAGACAAGATCTGACTCCCTGTTTGAGACCTTGCAAGGTGAGAACCTCCAGAAACATTCCCAGCTCCTGTGATTCACAGCAGCTGGATTAATGTATTACATGTCTTCTGGGGAAAAAAAATAATCTTCATTATGTTTAATATCAATAGATCTTAGTTAGCACCTTTTTCATCACTGGCACTGCCCTACAACTTTCTTACAAAAATGGTATTTCCGAAAAAGGGCTTTCTTTAAAAAAAAAAGATTAAAAAAAGTTACTATTTCTGCTATTTCAGCTGGGGCACATTCATTAATCTGACAAAGACTTTAGTAGTAATAATCATACCGTGGCCTTTTCTTTTGAAAGCTGTAAAGCTTGCATTAAATGAGGCAGTGATTAGGGAAGGAGAAAAGCAGTTGAGTGCTGGCTGGAAGGACTGCATACTGCACTCAGCCATGGGTTTTCTTGCCGAAGTGTAAGGCATTTACATCATGCCTTGGGAGATGGGTCGCTAATTGTACAGCTCTCCTTTGCAGAGTGCTCAAGCTGATGCCCAAACTCAGGCTGAAGTCTCAGCACCTCCATTCAGTTGCAGCTCAACCAAAGGAAGTGAGTGCAGAGGAGAGCCATGAAGATGCTCAGAGGGCTTACGCACCTCTCCTGTGAAGACAGGCTGTGAGAGTTGGGGTGTTCAGCCTGGACAAGAGAAGACTCTGGGAAGTCTTCCAATACCTAAAGAGAGCCCAAAAAATCTGGAGAGCGACTTTTTACAAGGGCATGTAGTGACAGGACAAGGAGGAATGGCTTTAAAGTGAAAGAGGGGAGATTTAGATTAGATATTAGGATGAAGTTCTTCACTGTGAGGGTGGTGTGACACTGGCACAGGTTGCCCAGAGAAGCTGGGACTGTCCCATCCCTGGCAGTGTTCCAGGCCAGGTTGGACGAGGCGTTGAGCAACCTGGTCTAGTGGAAGGTGTCCCTGTCCACGGCAGGAGGGTTGGAACTGGGTGATCTTCAAGGTCCCTTCCAACCCAAACTATTCTGTGATTCTGCTTCTGAAATAATCTGTGTATCTCAAAAATTGTATTCTGAAATTTCATCCACTAAATTGAGTGGCCCAAGTTATTGGCCTCTCTGGACTTAATTCACCTATATCTCAGCTTCTCAGATGCTAATGTTTCTACTATTATTCCTTTTGACTCATGCTCTTGTTGAAAATGTAAATGTGTATTTGTGAAGTATTATGATGCTGTACCCTGACTGTTACAGAAAAATACACAGGGAAATTTATAATTCTGCTGTTGCAGCAAGGCATGACGAATACAAATCAAAAGGTGCAGGGGACTGCGCAGTGACCAAGGAGAACATTACTGTTTGGGTGCCCATTAACTGGGTATCTTCTTTCCTGTGGCATGAATCCTGTAGAGAAAATAGTATGTGCTTAATTAAAATTGTATCAGGTTACGCACGCAGGAGACATTAAATAAGCATACACAGCCTTAATTATGCTGTATCCTAATTTTCGTGTCTTTGACTTTGCAGCCTCTGTAACATTTTAGTGTTGCACGTGTGTTTGCCTGTGCACTGATTATACCCCTAATTACCTTGTTCTGAAGCAGTAAAAGACAGATTTCCTCCACAAGGAAGAAAATCATCAAAACGCACAGGACTTTAACACTTCAAACTACTTTTGCATAGAAAAGTGTTAGAAGAATTAAAAATGCCCTCCAAATATGTAGATGCTGTCATTGCAAAGTTGCTTCATCTCCTGCTTTTCCCTTCAAACTTCAAGTAAAATTCTGCCCTGGGGAAAGCCCTGGGAAAGATGGTCCCAGAGAAGAAGCTGAAAATTAGGCTAAAAACTTAAAGGAAACCTCATGTCAACCCTGAACTGGCTCAGTGGAGTAAGCACCTGTAACTCTCTCCTTGGAAAGTGGATGGACTTCTTCACGTTCCTTGAGTGAGCATGATGAGGCTCCTCCTAAGTGGAAGCATACCATTAACAGGAAAATAATACTGCTAACTGGGATCACCTCTAACAACCTGCCACATAGTGCCTGATTTTGGGTGACAAGTTCTGTGGGCTTTTAAGATGATGAAGCCAGCAGAAGTTTTTCTATGGTTTTGGTGAGTACAAGTAGGCAATATTTCAATCCTATGCTTCAATCCACTACCTACAGCTTTTCTTCTAATACAAGTTATAAATCAACTGTGGTGTTTCAGTGAGTTTTCAGATCCTTTATGAAAAATCCATTGTGCTTGTGGCTGTCAAAATCAGTTGCTCCTTAGTTGGTCCAACAAGAAGCCATAAGCCACATCACCACGTCACAGGGCACTAAACTTCTCGGCAGAAGTCTCCTATGTAACATTCGTTCAGGCAGCCATACTACTGATTATTTAAGTAAGAAGTATGAGCTTTTGAAGTATAGGTAATTAATAATTTTACTTTAGTTTCTTTCCCTTGTTTCTTAGGCTATTGTTCTTTCCTGCAAATTACTAACACTTTGGGGTGGCTCAAGTGGCAAGTCCACATTTTCATTATCCATCCAAGATCCATAGCTTGGTGAATTCTTATCAATGTTGCAAAAGGGAGCTGTATCAGAGAGGCATTGTTGTTCAGACAGAGAAAGAGTAGATACAAGCTCAGAGTAATGCCATGGCCAGACGTACAAATGAACCATGTTCTGGAGAAAGAAGACTTGCGAAAGAACATAGCCCCTGAAATAAGCATTGAGGAGAAGAGTGACGCAGGTGTGCTCAGATGCCGGTGGCAAGCAATTCTGTACACAGGAAGAAGGCAGAAGGTGGCACACTGAGTCAGTTTGAACAGCAGTGAGGTAATTTTGTTCCCTTGCAAATAGATGTCTTGGGAAAAAATAAAGGCTGCATGCCAAGAGGCTATTGATCATGTTGCTAAATAAGGTAGCACTCTCACTTTGCAGTAGGTTCTTCTAGAAACACCTGCTAAGCGGTGACAAGGAAATGAATGCAGCCCTCCCAGCATGCTGGCACGGCATAGCAAGACAAGAGTGCAGCAGCAAATGGAGGGTTTTAATACCACCACCTGAGCCAGTGCCCTCCGAGGGCCCATCAGAAGGGATGACTGGAGGTAAAGGGCCATCACGCAGCAATCCCAAGACACGTGTGGAAAAGTGGCATGGCAGGATGGACTCACCTACTCTTTCCTTCCACAGGAAAGCAGAGTGCTGGGGAGCTCCCAGCCAAAGAGCCTGATGGGCAGGGGAGTGGGATGGGAGCACTCAGCAACAATGCTGCTGCTCCTTGCCGGAGTCCCAGGAACCAGAGAGTAACGCTGGGGGGTGGCTCAAGAGATGCGTGCATTTTCATCATCTGTCCAGGTCCTGTGCTTGTCCTTCATATGGCAGAGCAGAACTGGCCACACTGCTTCTGTTCACTATGCTAGGAATCGTGTCCCCAGGTGAACTTGATAAGTGGGATTCAATCCCATCCTAATTCCAAGTGAAAATGTCAAGAGAGAGAATGGTGAAAAGGTGGCAGGATGCTAAGGTCAACTTCGGGATAGAAAACTTGAGTCAAGGAGGGTGGTGCAAGTGTTGGACCGGTGGATGTCGTTCAAAGAGCCACTACGTAGAAACATTACCCATGCAAAATGGGTAAGTGCTAGAACAACATATTACTGTTTTGAAACACGACTATACTTGTATGGGGCTTTGAGTGACCTGGTCTAGTGGAAGCTGTCCCTGCCTACAGCAGGGTGTTTGAATGAGATGAGATTTCAAGTCCCTTACAACCCAAACCATTCTGTGATTCCATGATATCACAACATCATCTGCCTGCCTTATTATTAATCTAGCCATTCCTGGAGTTGGTCTTGCTACAGTTTCTTGTCTATGACGCCAGACTGGGGGGAAAGGGGTTGTTCACTCAAGTGTCAGAGGGCTGAGATGCTGATGTTACCTCAATAGTCCAGGGGTATCGTTTACCCTTCGTGGATGGCTTTGGGGTTCTGAGAAACAAATGTCCTGCCGTGAGCCCAGGCCCTCTGGTCATGCTTACTTCACCATCAATATTGATGATTACTTAGGCATGACTGGGCAGTATAGGATGTAAACTGTCTACATGTTAAGCAAGTTAAGACTTATTTCATACTATTACAAAAATTCATGCAATTTCATACTAAAAGACCAATTGATGCAATAGCCAAGGATTTACATTTTCCCAATATGGGCTAAAAGGCCATTATTTGGGGACTTAAGGCCTAGCAGGAGAGCGGCAAAGACCAAAATACCCTCTTCTGTCCAGCTGCAACCCGAAAAGCAGCTGGAAATGGGTACCTCCTCGTTGGACTGGCAGACTCTCCACTCCTCCGAACGAACGGCTTGTTTACAGCTGTGTCTAAAATAAACCTTGCCTACTTTTTTTTTTTTCACTCCTGTTATTCCTGCGGAGCGAGTTGGATTCCTCTCTGACTCACGCATGATTAACTAACTTCCAGCTGCATTATCTTTATTGTCGCTGCCGACGCACAAGCCAGCGCTCAGCACGACTTGCGGATCCCACGCTGAGCTGGCAAGGCTGCCGCTTACAGAAAAGGGCTGGGTTTTTTTTCCTACGAGAGTTGTGGGGTTTGGGGAATTTTATTACCATATTTATTTTTTTGCATTTTGTTATTTTTCTATTTAAGAGGCAACACGCGCTCGCTTTCTCGGCGGCCGGACTAACACAACCGAACAATAATCGACAATACGCCCGGATCCACCCCGCGCCACACGGAGGGGGAGTCCCGGCGCCGGGAGGTGGTGGTGGGGAAAGCCGGCATTGGGGCGGAGGGGTCGGGGGGAGGCTCCTGGCAGCCCCGACGAGGAAACGGCTAAGGCCGGGTACCAGGAAACGGGAAGGAAGAGGCAAAGCCCAGCAAGAGCCGCACAGCGGAAACATATCCCCCCCCCCCCCGCCGGCAGTGGGCCGGGCACACGTGCGGGCGGGGCGGCGCGGCGGCGGGTGGGCACGTGCGGCACCAGCACCTGGCGGCGGTAGCTGCCGCCGGGCGGGTCGGGAGCGACGGAGAGAGGCAACTGCCGCTCGCTCCCCCCGCGGCGCCGCCGCCCCGGGGAAGGGCGATCAGAAGCCGCTTACACAACCGACCGCCCCTTACATAAGCCGGGAGCCGGGCCCGAGGGGGCGGTGCGGGTTGACACCTCCCCCCCGTCTCTCTCCCCTTCCCCTCCCACCGCCACCCCCGTCCCCCACTCCCGG
>WYDI02023397.1:0-65556 GCA_009867235.2 Psittacus erithacus | reverse complement strand
CCAAGCTGGCCAAAGAGGTATTCCATACCATAGCACGTCATGTCCAGGATGTGAACTGGGAGATACCCGGAAGGGCTTAAACCACAACATACTCAATAAAGCAGTCTTTGTGGTCAACAACAGGAATAACTGAAATAATTGAAACTCTTGTAATACAGAAGAGTGGAACATAAAGAAGAGTGCCAGACAGGAGTGCAGCCAGAGAAGGATTACAGAACTAAGGAAACAACCCTCAGATGCCAACACACAGCAGGAAGCTGCCAGAAGAAGAATGGGTTCAAGCTAGTGGAAGCAGAATAAGCAACAAAAACTGTGTTCACCTTTCCTAAAAAATAAAGGCAAAGAATGAATTACTTCTTGTGCACAAGGCTGGAGTATCTGGTTTGAAAGTTCTGGAAAATCTTGTCTTCGCTGTGTTCAGAAAGGCAGAAATTTGTCTGAAATCCTGTTGACATCAAAAGCCAGAGACAATTTTGTTAGCAATGCCAGCTTGGAAAGGATTATATTTGGATATCCTTGGCACTTAGGTCAACTTCATAGTGTTTATTTCCCATCTAAACAACATTGTTTCACAGAACCCCAAATTTAGACTTTTGCTCAAAGGGACAATAATGTCATTACAATTCAGTAAGCATTTTAGTAGTCTGTCTATGGTTTTGATACTATTAACACAGCTATAATTTAATTTAGGGTGAAACCTATTTTGTCACTGCAGTTACATCTGTCTGTTTAAAATACTTCTACTATCAGCATGTACCTCTAGTCAAAATTATGCTTTTATGCATCAATTCATATTTAAGAAGCCTGATCTACTTGTACTGTTCCTGTTGCTAGAATCTAATCTTAATCACAGATATAACTCTGGATAAAATTAAATATCTTTGTAAAATAGTTTTGAATCATGGAATCATGGATCAGTCCAGGTTGGAAGGAACCTCAAAACATCATCTGGTCCAACCTTTTCTGGGAAAAGGAACCTGGATGAGATTATCTACTGCCCTGTCCAGTCACATCTTGAAAACCTCCAGTGTCAGGGACTCTACCACATCCCTGGAGAGGTTGTTCCAGTGATTGATTGTTCTCACTGTAAAACAATTCTTTCTTACTTTCAGTCCAGAATACCAGGACACTTCCATTATTATTATACCAACTTGCAGTATGTTTTTCCACTTAAATCCTTTTCATTGAACAGTTTGGGTGTGGATGCTAGTGTGGTTAATACAACCTTGCTCTAACCAGGGAGGAACATCCTTGTAAACAGGAGAAAGGAATCTAGAAGATCCACTGAGATGGGCAAGTTGAAAAGGCTTTCAGAATGCTATTCATAAAGATCTTCATTACAAGCTCTCCTACAGGCAGCGATTCTTTACTGTCTATTCAGATTGAACAGTTTTGGTCTCCCTGTCAGCTTTGCTAGAGCTCTGACAGCTCATCTTGTGCCATTTTTTTAGTCTTATGCAATTAGGGTAAAGATTTATCTATATTAAGATTAATCTGCTTTTCCCACCCTCTTGATGGTAGACTTTTGAGGAAGCAGAATCAACTCTCCTGCCAGCCAACTGTTCTCTTAATAGAACCTTAATTAAATTTCTGCAACTTTTAATGAGAAAACCCTTTGAGTGTGGGACTACAAATCTCTTTTCAACCTGTCCACTAAGATAACCTCTTCAATCACCATTACCTTGGCCCATTAGTGCAGATGAGAGTCAGCTCCTCATAGATGACATTTTTTCTAGTTTTCTACAAAGATAACGTGGTTTTTAGAACACATATAAAACTCTTACCCAAGATGGTTTTCATTTAGCCAAGGAAATTCTGGCATGCATTTTTTTTTTCTCCCTAAAATTCATTCTTCTGCAAAAACAGCCCTTTGCATCTGGTATGTTAGTGTATTTTCTCTATCTATATTATCAGGACAATATTCTGACTAACAGAGCTTACATACATGAATCAATGGTATGAATGTTCAGATTTCCTGGTGGCTTACTTCTACTAGCCAACGTTACACTTGAAACCAACAAGTGTAAGGTTTCACAACCTGAAAAAAGGTCCTGGCACAGGACAGAGTTCTGGCTTTGCTTCTCCCTATCTTTCAAATCTGCTTACTTGAACCACCAGCACAGAGGTCAAATGGAAAACAGTGAGGACTGGTTATGCATTGCAGTTTCTGCAGTGTCCCTTGCTTACAAAGCCTACAGTAAAGAAAACAGTTTTCAAACTTCTTCTAACCTCTTTCAAAGCTATTAATGTTCCCTTGTACCTTGATCTTTGGCAAGATGCATTGCCTCCTGTATAAACCTCCACAAGCCCTCCTGAAACTGCTGGGATGACTTTTCCGGTAAGTGCTTGTTCCAGGGCAGTACTTACGTAAAAACATACATTTACATACCTGAATGCTCATAAAAGTTGACTTTACTGCAGAAAAAATAACTTCAACTACAAATATATTAAAAATTTACTATGTACTTCATTTTGAGTGTTACAACTTTGGAAGGCTTTGAATAATGTCAATAATTTAATAATCCTAATCTTCTTACCAAGAACTCAAATTTCTCATTAATTATGTAAGGATGGGTGGTTCTGAGCACTAGCCAATTTCATAAGATCCTTTGGTTTTACTCTCAGTTGTGGAAAAAAACTAAGAGTCTTATTTGAATAGCTTTTTTCATTCCAGCTGAAGACATTTTTGCAATTCTAACCAGAATTTTCTTATTGGCTGGCAAGTTAAGATACCTTGCAAAGCTTATCCTGTTAATGGCAATTGTTCTGTTTGTCCAAAAATAAGTTTAAAAAAGCTACATAGGTAAATAATGGTTGAACTTCTCATCATTACTTTATTTGATATTCACAAGTTTATGAAATTTTTCACAAAGATTATAAAAGCTGTAGAAATCTGGCACACAAAGAACACATGAGCATTTTTAGTCACTTGTTACTGATTCATTTTCCATGATTCACATTCCATCTATTTCAGTATAGTTTGTACCAAGAAAGAAATCAGAGAAAAAATATCTGAAATCAACTTTGAAATTTCAACTCTAGTGAAAACAGTGTGTTCCTACTGAACATCAAATCAGTCTTCCCTTACGACAGGATGGTCCCATGGGCTGAAGCACTGGTGAGAGCCCTCCAGTTCCCTCTGGCGGATTTGCACATCTCTGTTCCATCTTAGATGTGCATGTTCCAAATGCAGGAGACACATAGGAGGAGTGTAGCAACATTTGTGTGGGGTACTCTGCGTTCCTCTGAATCTAAGGTGCTTTAGTCTTCTCTCATTTCTCTTTTATGGCTGAAAACTGGTGGTCCTCTAATCTTGACTATTTCTGCACATTTAAAAACTAAACAGATAATGGCATTTTCCATACAGACAAGAAACCAGGCTGCTCTGCAGGAGTATGTCTCCGATACAAGGATAGGAAAATGTCATGGTGTAAAATAAATGTAGTACAGATTGGTAGACAATGATTTTCTTCTCTGGTTTGTGTTCTCTGAGGAAGTTTTCTGTATTCCTATTGAGGGCTGAAGCAATCTGGCTTTCAGTTTTACAAGGCAGAAATTCATGGGTTCACACATTATAATTCTTCTGTGGTATTGGTGCCCGCTACTGCTCACTCCCTTTTACCAAATTGCCAAACTGAGCTTAGCGAGTATCATGGAGTATCTCCACACCACACTTTCTCACTGTCCAAACTACTCAAACAAATGCAAACTACTGTAAAACATACTATGTAAGGCATACCTTTCTCCAGTATTCACACATGTAACATTGCTTCTGACACTTAGCTAGTAACAGTCTTTCTGCTCAAAAGAAGGATTTTCCTGTCCTTTGCAGATAACTGCATGAAAAGATAAACTCCATCACTGAAGAGGTCAGAGCTGTAGTGTTGTGTTACTACTCTGTGTAGCAAGTCTAACATTTTAATGCCAAAATTCAATTTTTAAGTCAAAGAAGTGACACTTTGGGTCTTATTCTTCAGATTTACTCATATAATGTGAATTTTACCTCTCTCTCCTGTCACTACAGGCTAGAAGGTATGTTTTCCTCTCATTTTTCTTCAAGTAAATTTGTAGACAGGCAACAAACAGCAAAGAAAGAAAACAAAACAATTCACTAGAAGTCATTCCAGCACTCCGCATTTCTCTCTTCCAGTTAGTGAATACTGTTAGTTGGAAATGGAGTCCTTATCTCTCCAGGTAAGAGTTTTGACCCTGCTGTTTTTAAGATGCAGTTATATTTTCCTTGGTATTCCCTAATATGGAAGCAACTTTTTCCCACAAAACTTTTAGGTCACGGATTATTGGTTTGTTTCCTAGCTGCCAACTAAAGCAGCAGATGAACATGGTCCAAAGGAGTTATGGACATCTGGTCCACAGGTTTACTGTTTTGCTGGCAAAGTAAGGCATCACTGCCAACACAGAATCACAGAATCAGCTAGGTTGGAAAAGACCTCTAGGATCATCAACTGTTACCCCAGGACTGCCACGTCTATACTAAACCATGTCACTACGGGCTTCATCTACACCATTTCTGACCACTTGCAGGAACAGTGATTCCATCACTTTCCTGGGAAGCCTGTTCCAATGCCTAATCACCCTTTCAGTGAAGAAATTTTCCAGATATCCAATCTAAACCTCCCCTGGTGCACCTTAAGGCCATTGCCTCGTTACTTGGGAGACCAGGCACCTCCTTGCTCCATCCTCCTTTCAGGTAGTTGTAGAGAGTCCTCCCACATATGGCCAAGATGAACCACAGGTTCATACCCTCAGCAGCCAAGAGGAGCTTTAGCTGAGAAAAAGGGGTTAAACACCAGCAGCCAGAGATGACAGTAGCAGCCAGGATCCCCTGGGGTGGTACATCCTCCTTCCAGCTGCACCTTGGTCACCAGGACACATCCACAGCCTGCTGAAAACCACACCTTTTCCGAAGTGCTATGAAGGGGCAGTTGTCCCCAGTCTGCTGCAGAGGGAAAGCATCTTTTCTGCCGTCGATCCTTTTGCCAACTAGATTTTTGCTTTGCTATTTCTTCACAGGGTTACATATAAGGTTACGATACCACCGGGTTATACAAGGTTACTCTATGGCGCCTGCAGACTTAGGACCGGCCATGACTTCACCAGTAACCGCACATGAGCTATCTGTAGGTCCAAAAGACTCAAGCGCTACTTGCGTAAAGCTAGCTCTAATTCCCCTGCTTCACTGAACAGAAGCATAAAATGGCGGTGCTTGCGAACGCTCCCCACACAGCCCTATCGGACCTTCTTGCGTTGGAAACGAACACCGCGGACGTACGTGTGTGGAAGAGGACTACCCGCCACAGCACAGCACGGGTGAAAATGCAGCGCACTTTGCTCCCGCTGCAGCCGGCCCTGCACCCGCAACGGGACCCGAGGCCGCCCCACCGCTGCCCAACGGGCGCGGCGCGGTGCACGCCGGGAGCTGTAGTCGCCGCCGCCCCGCTCCTCGCGGCGGGCGGGGGCGGGCTCGCGCGGCTCCATTTTGCGCCCATTGGAGGGGCGGGCAGGCCGTCCCGCGCGCCGCCGGCGGCGACAGCGACAGGGCCGGGCAGGGCGCGCGCTGCTGCCGCCGCCTGCGCCTTGCGCGGGCCGCCGCGGCCGCTCCTCCTCGTCACCCCGTACTTCCTTCTCCCCTCCCTTCCCGCCGCCGGCACCGCCACCGGGGTGGGGCCCTCGCCCGGCCCCCGCCGCCGGCCGCGGGCTGAGCGCGTGTGCCGGGGGCGAGGCCCCGTCACTCCGCGGCGGCGGCTCCATGGTGCCCGCGGCCCCCCCCCGCCCCGCAGCAACAGGCAGGACGAGGAGGAAGCGGCCCCCGGGGGTCCCCACCGCCCCGCCGCCGGCCTGAGCAGCAGCGCCGCCGCAGCGGGAGCAACAGAGCGGGCGGGGGGCGCCCGCGGGCCGCTGGCGATGGCGGACCAACTGGTGATCCTCAACGTCTACGACATGGTAAGTGTCCGACCCGGCCCGTGGCAGGCAGCGCGGCCCCGCGGCCCCGCACCTGTGGAGGCTGGTGCGGGCAGAACCCAATGCCCTTCCGGGGGACTGAGCGCGGCGCAGAGCGTCCCGCGGGGCGGCGGGGAACTTTTCCTGCCCTTCCCTTGCCTGTCGCCGCCTGAGTTGGCTCGGTGGCGGCCGGGAGAAACAACGAACCAGAGGTGGGGGGAAGAGGGCTATAATTTGGAAGGTCTGTCGGTTTCTATGTATGATCTGTGACCTGCCGCAAAAGTTTGCTGTGGGCCCCGGACGGGTGTTTTACTGCCGGGTGGACCCAGGCCCAGTCGCGTTGGAAACTCTTCCCCGGCTGCGAGTGGGTAGCGAAACGCGAATGGTCCTGAGCTGTTCCTCCGTTATTGCTTCCAGGGCACCTCGGGTTGGGGCCCTGCCTTTCCTGCTCCTGAAAACCATCAGAGTGGCCGATTGACCCTCAGGATGGTAGCTGGGGATAACTGCTGTCTCTGTAGAGATGGGAGGGTTTGTAGTGCGGTGTCAGTAACATGCTTTTTTTCCCCTAGACCAGGATTTTTGAACAGTTTTGGTATGCTGCAGCTTAGAAATAGAGGAATTGTTTCAGCTTGGTTTGCAGCCCTATGAGCTCACCTTCCCTCCCTTCTGGCTAATCTTTCTGAGACACCTACAGCAACTGCTGTATTGTCTTAGGTTCAGCTGGAAGCTGCTCAAATGCCATGGTAACAAATGAGATATAAGTACCTGCAGAGAACAGGAGGTGTGGATAAGTAATATTAAGAAAATATTATCCATTAATGCCTTTCAATCACTGGAAATTAGAACAAATAGTGCTCGTTCTCTGACCACCCTCTTAGTCTGCTGATAGAGGGACAGTAAGATTGACAGCTAGTTTCAGGTAACTGGGTTTGTGTTACTTGGCTTATTTCAGGTAGGCTTTCCTTCCACCACCATTTAAGTTGACCTTTTGGTGTTTTAAAAGGGTACAGAGTGGAATCAGTGACTGCTGTCAGAAAATGCAGCTTGTTTGCTTGGGATTGCTCAGGCTCAAATGCTAGGATATTTAATAGCAACCAATAGGGAGCTATTTGGCTTGGAATGAAAATGATATATGAGATTATATGAACTAGCCTGATTCTTATAATTATTTTCTTTCACGCCAATACTTATCATGGAAATCAATGTTCCTGTCAAAGGATTTCCTTTTTCATTACTTTTTTGTTGGTTGGTTGGTTGCTCTTTTCCCCATTGCCGTGTCCGAGTTCTTTCTCCAGTGAATAGAACCTGTTGCTTCTACTTTGTTTTTCCCTCACTGTAGAGAATGAGAGGAGGCGGGAGACAGGAGAAGTCTGTTGACTGTTTTTTCCAAGAAGGAAAAAAAAAAAATGGGGTCTTTGCTCACCTGGTTGAGTTCATACATGTTGCTGATATGACAAAAAGTCATTGTGCATTATACTAGACTGAAGGAGGGAATGGTGCTCTGTGGCATGCATATAAATGACTTCTGTGGTCTACATTTCAAAAATATATGTTGGAGAAGCTTCTGTGGCATGAAAAGAGATGGGTTTACATATTAATTATAAATATTTGTACAGAGAAAGAAGCAGGACGTCAGTTTCAGGACTTGTAACATAAGGTAGTATCTTTGAAATTGAGGCTTTATGCACTTCTGACTCGCTGAGATGGAAGACCCAGTGTTCTCAGGAGGACTTGCTTAGCTGTGCAAGGTGTCTGGGCCACTTCACAGGCAGGCTATGTGAACGTAACAGGGGGACTGTCTCCTGTGTAAGTGCCTGTCTGGAAGGTAATGTCATGGCCTCTGTGGGAAACTCCATTCTCACTATAATGATAGCACTGGTGGGGTGTGACTTCAGCATGCCTTTTCTTTTTCTCTTGTGATTGTCTACTCTTTCATTCACATGGTTCTCCTTCATCTCTTGATCCTTAGATTTCTTTGCTGCAACCTGTATCCTCCTTTCTTTTTCATATGGAATTGAATTGCTGTGATCAGTTTTACTCCAGCTATCCCAGGAAGGCTGACAGTTGACAGGAGGGAAGAGGGGTGAAAAAAAGGGCAACAGGAAGGTTGTGCTCATAAAAACTAGTGTCATACTTTTCCTTAGGACATGTTGGGGGCTATTGGTTTTCCTGTTGTGATCAGTGGGGCTCTGCCTACATCAAGAAGTAGCATAGTCTCTAAAGTCACCGTCTCTGGAAGCAGCTTACCTTCCGAAAGAAGCAAGCGCGCACACTCATTTGCAGATGTTTGATCACATGTAGAGATGGGGTTTTGTGCATTGGTCTGCAGTCCTGGTAGTTTTTGAAGCTGTGCATCACCACAAATGATACATAGTGTAAGCTGAGACCACTAAGCAGAACATTTCTACATCCTATTTCAGTTGTATTTGTTGTTTTATAATGATGTATCATTGACCATTACAGAAACAGACTTCCTTTAAACTGGAGATAAAAACTGAGGCTACCACAGTGTCTGAAAGACACTGTTGATGTACATCCTACCTCAAACTCTTTTGCTAAACGGTGTTCTAGGTCCATTTTAAACCTGCTTGAAGCTGGAGCTTAAACTGAAGCCTCACTTCCATGTTGCACAGCAGTTACATTATAGCATGTTGACAGCCTGCTGAAACCAATTAATCAAATTGACCAGTGTTGTTTGAGGGCACTAAGAGAGAAGGGAAGAGTCTTGTTGTAGCTATTTTGAAGTTCTGTTTACTCATCAAATCCTGCCACCTGTGTATTGTGGTACTAGCAGGTTTACTGTTTGTTTCTGACATTTTATGTCACTGAGGGAGGTTGGGGGGGGTGGGGGTGTGTTTGTATTTTACGGTATGGATTTTATGTTCTTCTTTTGGAACAAGAGACCACTGTTAGTCACCTGGTTGAGAGAATCAACTCTTACTACAATTGCAACAGTCTGTGAACAGCTTTATTTCAACCTGAGTGCTAACTGCAGCTTATTTCCCAGACAGCTGCTTAGGTATGCAGGGGAATACTAGGTGACCTTGCCACTGTTGAAACTCCTTACAGTAGGGCTGAGTTGGTTGGTTTGGAGCGTATACCCTTCAATTGTCCTTAGTGCTTCAAAAAGCAAAAACTTTTGATAAAACCAGCAGGCAAGGAGGGGTGCATGTGTTGTACAAGAAAGTGGCCTTTCAAGTACTGGTAACTTTACAGAGGGAGAGAAGCTTAAGGGCATATTTACGTGCTGCAGATCATGTCTTTGAAAATATGATCATTAAAAGGGGAGGATGAAGACTTTAAATATATTGTGTTTTGAGAACTGGAATACTTTATGATTTCATTTTGACTAGACTCCTAAAAATAGCAGTTAGCTTTCTTGTGCCCAAAGTAGCATCCCATTTTTAACCCTTGTGAAATAAGGCTATAACAATCTAAAGTATTAACATAAACGAAAGCTCTGAAGAAATGAAGATATTTGTGAAGCTCTGGGATCAGTGTTTCATTTCAGTGACATGACTGTTGTGCGCATAGAAAAACTCTTCTCTAATGCTTTCATTCTGATAGTTGCCTTAAACATGAAAACCTGTTTTGCAAGACTGACTTACTGCAAAATATTGAGGGTATGGGATTGTGTGTCTTCTATACATTATACTATGGAAAAATTCATATTCAAGACTAAAAGAAGGGAATCCAGTTTGTGTCATAAAATCAAGGATGTAGCTTCTGGGATTCCAGAGCTTACAGTGTGTTACTGAACCAGCAAGCTATACAGATGTCAGTTAAGTTACAATCTTTGTTTTGTAAGTCATATATGTTTTTTTCAGCTGTAGCCAAATTTAGAATACTTTAAGGTGCATTTGTCCTGCATCTCTTTCTTTGGTGAGATAAGGCATTTTATTAAATGAGAAAATGTGACCAACCTTCCAATAGCTCATCCAGATTAAGTAGTAATTAAATATAATTACTACTCTTACGGGGAAAGTAATTCTGCTTTACTGAAATTCTTTTATCTTCAATTAACCTATTCTGTTCTTACTGGAAATATTAAGTGAAGTGCTTGCTTTAGGCACTTCCTCCAGGGCTGCTAACGTGTTCAATTTGTCTCCAGTTCTCAGTTGTTGCAGGCTAGCAAGGCCTGTGTATTGAAGTGGCTCCAGCAAGGAGGAGTGCGCACTTGAAAAGCCCTGGACTAGTGGAACACCTCGTTAGAGCAGCTTTCCATTCTTTTGGTCTGCTTCTGTATGGATCAATGAGGAGGGTTGGTGACCCACTTTTCAGTCCTCTCCCTACACCTTGCATTTGGTGTTGTGGGAGAGAAGGAGCGTGAATAATTTGTCTCTTTTTCCACCTGGTGACAAACTAGGCTCTATTACACAAGATAGCCCATAAGCAGTAGAAGTAACTTCTGTTCAATTTTTCAGACAGCAGTGATAACCTCGCTTAGCATTTACAGATTGAGTGTGTATGTGATGTGCAGGTTATTTGGAATTCAGAGGCCAAGCCCAGAGTTTTCTGGCCAATTCAGTGTCCAGGAGAGGATAAATTAGACCACCAGGGACCCTGTCTAGCTCAGTTCTAGATTAGGTTCATTTGGATACACCTTCTCATTAGGCAAACATTCTTTCTTCCTGTGCTGACAAACTGTATGGTGAATGTGCCTACGGTTTTGACTATAAATATAAGCCTAAAACTATTTTGAAATGGTCAGCTGGTAAGTGTGGGATAGGACTGGCTTCAGAACTGAAAGAGGTTTATGCTGAAGTAACTCTTCTGTTTTCCTGGCGGCTTTGATTCTGCTTCATAGAGCAGAATCCATGGGGGTTTTTTATGCTCACAAACCCATGAAGTTAGTTGGATAGTTTTAATGTTGTTCTCCTTCCTTCTCTTCTTGTTTTCTCCCTGTTCTGTGTCTTTCTACACAGAGTAAATTGTAACCCAGTATGTTTCTGGATGTAGCTTCATCATGTAGGCTAGCTCTCTGCCCTTTTCTGGGGGCAGGAGCAAAAGAACTGCTGAACCCTTTAAATAGACTAAGATGATAATTTAGTATAGTCATCCATACCCCGCTAGCTAACATAGTGATGCATTCAGAAAGCCAGAAATTAAAGCAAAGGGTAAAGTTTAGTCTTAAGCAAAATTTATCCACAGATTTCAGTGACCCCTGATTTCAAATAAATATAAGGAACAAAATCTGTCTTCAGCTAATTCGTGTTTACAGTTTTTCCACGTCTGGCTTGTCTGTAGAAGAGAACATCACATCCTCACCATCTTGTTGTCCAGATAGTTTGTGTCCTGTGCCTGCTAACACAATTCTGAATTTTAGGCTGGAATACTTAGAATAAGGATGACTGTAAAAGCCAAACAGATCCATATCTTGGGCTGAAAATTTGTAACTTTTGGCCTGACTTGCTCTTTTTGCCATGTAACTTGTCTTGATTTTCATGAATAGTTTCTCAGTCCAAAGTTTAGTGTATTATTATTATTGGGGGAAAACTAGCTTTCAGAAATGCACATTATACATCATAATGTTTGTAATGGTCCTGTAAATTATGCACTAACTCCAGTGAGCCCATCTTAACTAAGTATGACACTTGTAACCTTTCCTTTTTTATCATGAGTTGTGCTGTTTTAATAGTGACTGCACTTACTGTGTCAGCAGGTTTTGCAAAGAAGCTAGCTTCTTAGCTTTTTTATTTTCCTGTTTGCTAAACAAATACTAATTTGCTGGGGTACTGCCTCAGTCCCTATCCTGCCAGATGACTTTTTGAAGTCTGCTTTCACAGCAGTGAAAGCAGTGAAAGTTCACAGCAGTGCCCTTTGGGACCAGGTGACCTGGGAGGAAAAAAACCCCACTCCTGAAGTAACTGACAAACTGAAAATTGACAAGATTTCTTGTATTTTTGAGAGGTTTTTCTTGCCAATTTCAGGTTTAAGGACACAACTGAGGCTTTTCTTTTCTTCTTTTTTAGCATTTGTTTGAGATTCCTTTTGAAATTACGTGCCATTTCAAAATTTTTACTGTGTGAAGACTGAGATTTTTGAAAGTGGTGATGTAGCCAAAGAAAGATGGGTTTTTCCTTTACAGACCTCTGTGGATCTTTAAGGTTTTGAGCGTAGTATTTAGCTCCTGATAGGCATTTGCTGCTGCTGCTTTTGAAAACAAAAGAAAAAGCATTAAGGAAAGGGTTTTTCCTTCCTCTTTTTCTCCCTTAAAAAAAAATAAATTATTAATTCCTTGTTTCCTTTTGAAATGCAGCTATTATCTGTTGGCTGCAATAGAACCGATATATTAGACCCATGCAAAAGACTTACACCTGGTATATGGAGACATCAGGAGTCTGGAGAGAACCAAGTTTCTTGCATGGTGACCTTCGGTTAAGCAAATTAGACAAAACGTACTAAGGTAATTTCAGCCCGTGTTGCATATCTCTGAGTGAGTCTCCTGCTCATCTGGTGATAAGCAGAAGTGTGACCACTGCTATGAATGACAGCTGGTGTATGTATGTTACAGTCCTATGTTCTGGTGTTACTTAAACAAATTGAAAAAAAGTGTCCCTGCACAATGACTGCAGTTGGGTTTAGAATGCATTCCACTGAGTGGAACACTCCACAACCTGTCACTTGTTCACAGATTGAAAGTTGACCTGGATTTCTCCCAGGTTTCTCCTTGATTGACAGGCGCTGACAGAACTAAAACACTTTGAGTAGAACCTAATGGAATTAATTCACTGTGTACAGTTAGGGGATTTTAGTGGCACGTTCTGTTCCCATAAAATGGCTTATGCAGTTTCACTTTGTGCAGTAGGGTTTTATGCTTTTGATGTGGGGGACAAATACATCTCACACTGCTATCAGAAAACAGTTCTGTCTTGGAAACTAAAGTCCTTTTTGTTTTCTTCCTTCTTTTTAGTATTGGATGAATGAATATACTTCTTCCCTCGGAATTGGAGTGTTCCATTCAGGCATAGAGGTGTATGGCCGAGGTACGTACGAGCAAAACATAACTTACTCTTTGTTCTGGTAATGCTGCTATTCAGAAAAACGTTTTTCAGGTAGCAAGGGAAGTCTGGCTCCTGAAACCTGTTCATGAGTTTTCTCTTAAAGTTTTCATCTCTTCTGCCTCTAGAAAAACCTTGGATGTGAATAATACAGTAGTCATCTTGATTCTTGTGTAAAGCTATGCAGCTGTGGAAAAGTGTGCAGTTTATTCAGCTCGGCATAGAAATCTTTATTTTAGGCTTTGAAAGACTGTTGTTAAAACAAATGTGTGCTTCATATAAGCATAGTTGAATTGTTTCCTTGGTATTCTGCCAGCACTTAGTGCAAGGAGTTAATTTTTAACTACAGAAACAATAATTTGTTGGAGACAGGCGCATAAAAGTGCATGATGCTGAGAACTATCTGTTCCTATGGGTAGGTTGGTTTGTTTTAAAGAGACAGTTTCTTTAAGAGGCATCTTGTGAATGCTGTTCACAAAAGACACGCTTGTGATAATTACAGCAATTTTGCTAAATAGGTTGTATTTTGGGGATGCAGCTTCCTGATCCATTCAGGCCACCTTGAATCCCCATTGCTGCCCCAAGGTGTCTCTGAGCATTCTGTAGCACAGGCTCAGGTCTGAAGCGTTCAAGCCTAGCAGTATGAAGATGCTCTGAGGTGATAGTTGCTGTAAGTAGTCCATTTAAAAAAGGAAAATCTACTTCAGTTCTTTTTTGGGAATGTGTGTGGAGGTGAGGGGAGGCAGCAGGAGGTGTGGCATGGAGCCCAAAGAACACATTGCACAAAGTTAGCTTAAACTGTAGATGTTTCAGCTACTGTAATGGTCACATTGTGCTTGGGTTTGCAAGTGTTATCAGAGCAACAAATTGACAAAACACAATGCTTATTGTTCAAACTCTTTTTTTATTTCTTTTAATCCAAACCAGAAAAACCTGACTCTTAATAGTGCTGTGCCTGAAATTAGTTCTTGAGCTGTGCCAAGTACACATGCCTCCCTTCCTGTTCAGATTACAGCAGCTTTCTTGTACAGCAGGTCATAGCCCTGCTAAAACAATGACTTGCATTTTTCAAAGTACATCAAACTCTATTTGTTAACCTGTTGTAAAAAAGATTGCTCACAAAACTGAATGCTAAGACTTGGGTGATGTGTAACAAGAGTTTTGATGAACGGAAGCATGAAGTCATGCTTAAAGCTTTTTATTGCACTCTGGGTGTGGTGTGCTGTGTTATCGTAGAGACGCAGAAGGAAGCTAAAGCACACCATCGTATTTTCATGTAGTGCTTATGCCAGCAGATGCTACGTGCAGACTTCAGGTGCATGCACTGGTTTACTTTCTTGTTATAGTAAAGAACTTGACACAGTTGAACTCTTGCAAATCAAGAAATTAAAAGGCCACTACTCGCTGCCACACTTACAGCTGTAGAATAGGAGCACTGTCAGACCTTTGAGGATGCAGTACTTTGAATCCCAAATCTGTAAACATGTAAATGGACTCTTAAGAACAAGTATGTATACAGAACATTAGTAGAATTTACAATTTAATTTGTAAATCCTCACTTACACAAGGAAAACAATATATACGTACTATAAAGTTATTCAAGTTAAACCTGTACACTGATGTAGGAAATTTCCTGTCAGTTTTCATTTAGGTTGGCTGGTAACTAACAAATCTACTGTTCTTTCCAGCTCTTTGCATTTGTTACCCATGTAAGTAAGATGTCTGGTTTCTAGCTTTAGATCCGTGTAAAGTGATCTTCCAGTCAGTGAGGTCTACTGTTCTTTACTGTTGTTGTATGCCACGTTTGCTAAGTCTGGGCTTTCTCTTTCAGAATTTGCCTATGGTGGTCATCCATACCCTTTTTCTGGAATATTTGAAATTTCACCAGGAAATGCTTCTGAGCTAGGAGAAACATTTAAATTTAAGTAAGAAAAAGCTATTTTCTTGCTTTTGAGAAGGCATATTAAAAAGACATCATAGCATTTATTTTTAGTATAGATATGTTGCATGATTACTAGAGGATTTCTTTCTGATAAATTAGTTTTTTCTTTACTTTGAAATGATAGGTGGACAGAGGCGATGAGACAGCATGGTGTCTACAGCAAAGAAGATTGGGTTTAGCATACCGTTGCATTCCTTAAATGTGTACAAATTATGCGGATTTGTGGCTAGCTTTTGTTATTCATGTATTATCTAGAATAGGGTAACTTTTTCAAGGTAGTGAAATTTTTATTCAAAGAGAAATCTGAAAAATGTTGGCTTGACCTTTCCCTGCATTACAAGCTCTTGCCTGTTCTCAGCTATCTCTTAGAAACAGTATCTTTTGGAGAGGAGAGAAAAATTGCATCCAGTGTTTGTCAGGGTTAACTTGCAAAGAACTTGTGAGTTACAGGTGGACAATTTGCAAGGAAATAATCTATCATGATAAAGATGAAAGTGGTGCTGTAAAGTGGAATAGAAAGAACCTTTATTGTTCTGGGAGGGCAGACAGATCTCAACACCCACACTGGGGCCATTTTTGACTAATGTATGAACAGTATTCAATCTGTATCATGGAAGCGTGATCACCTACTCTGTTTCTCTTCTAGAGAGGCTGTGGTGCTAGGCAGTACTGACTTTATGGAAGATGACATAGAAAAAATAGTAGAAGAGCTTGGAAAAGAATTCAAAGGAAATGCTTATCATCTAATGCACAAAAACTGCAATCACTTCTCTTCAGCTTTATCTGAGGTAAACAAACATGAAGGTCTATAGAAAGGTGCTTCCCAGGTAGCTACAGTGTGTTGTGTCCTTCCTGTTCCTTTGGAATGTTTGGCCTAGTTTCCAACTTCCTATCTCTATTACCTTGGGGAAATGTCGCTGTTTTTCAGGTTTCATTTGTGCTTATGTCCAAAGCACAAGATTTTGCTGTCAAAAATTATATACATATTGTTGTCATACGTAGTTTGTGTTCAGGCAGGGCTGTGTTCCTAATTGAGAGAACTAGTAAATCAAGTATTAATAGGCTTTCAAAATCATTCCAGATGCTTGAGAGATAACTGCTGAAGATAGAACTATGTGTTACTTAGTATCAGTACTTCCCCACAGAGCCATCACACTGAAAATAATTTTTAAAGTTATGGCCTACTGTTAAAGAATAACAAAGGCATCAAAGTTTCACAGACAGTGTTAATCTTCTGCTTGAAAGGCTTTTGGCAAGTTACTGCTCTGCCAGCACCTGCACCCTGCTCATGTAGATACCTGAGTGATTGCACAAAGTATGTGACTGTGGAGTTGAAAGGACTTTGCTTTTCCTCCTCAGCTTTATCTGAACTTGATCAGCTCGCCAGTGTGATTGAATGCCTGATTGCTCACATGTGTAGCAACACAAGGGAAAGTATCAGGAACAAATAATCCAGGACAAAGAGGGGAATGGCAGTTGTGATTTTTATTGTTAGTTGGCAATCTGTGTTTGTCATAATGTGTCCTAATGTTTATTGAAGCACTCCAGGAAAGGGGTGATGATTTTTTTTTTCCATGGTGAACTTCCATAAAATTTAGTTGTCCTTTTTTTAAAAGAAAAAGAAATAGTTACTAGCACAGTTGCTGTATAGCGTGTGTTTTGTGTAGACTGAAAATGTTACTGAGATGATTTGGTTTGTCATTCTGCTTGGAACCAGATGATCTTTTAAGGTCCTTTCCAAAGCAAACCATTCTGTGATTCTATGATGTGCAATGCTGGTAGAAGTAAGTAGGGTGAGACACTTGACAAAGCTGCAGTTGGCATGAAATCTGACCTGTATGGCCAGGTTTATGCCATACTCTCCAATTACACAGTCACGTTGTTTCTGTTTTACATCTTATCCTATTTAGTGTTCAGACTGACTATAAAACCAGGGATGTAATTACAAGTTAAGTGCTGCTCAGTTACAGCAGAGTAATGCTCCCATTAGCTATGATTTTTCTCCAGATTTGCACTGGAGTAAGTAATACCAGAAATGGATGTGGAGGTAGTTAAGTAAACCAGCTCACTTCTGGAGTAGTGACAACACAACCATTGAATGGCTGATGTGCAGTAAAACCCAAGTATTTAATGCAGCCTTTGCTTTTTATTTACAGTACTGTAGTTCTGTTAGTGCTGGATCCAGGAGGCAAACTAATCTTTTTTTTCTTTTTCCCCCTAGATTCTGTGTGGAAAAGAGATTCCACGATGGGTGAATCGCCTTGCCTACTTCAGCTCTTGCATACCATTTCTCCAGAGCTGTTTGCCGAAGGAGTGGCTAACTCCTGCAGCCCTCCAGTCCAGTGTTAGCCAGGAGCTACACGATGAGCTGGAGGAAGCTGAGGATGCAGCCGCATCAGCTTCCTTGGCAAGCTCAGCATCTGGGTCTAGAACTGGACGCCACACCAAATTATAAGTCCTCCTCCAAAGTAACAAATGGTTCAAAATACTTCAGTTTAGTCTCTCCAGCAATTGACTTCCTGACAGAACATGAGAGCTGACTCTAGAACATTGGTTTTATATGCAAAAAAGGCTCTCCAAACCCTATTTCAGCTCAGGATTACGTATGTAGTGAAAATTGCTGGGAGAAAAGGGAAGGATTTTGTGTGAAGCCACCCTTTTCATTTTCACCTGTTTGGTAGACCTGGGTTAACTTAACATCTTATATAAAGCAGAACTTAAATTGTTTGTTTACAGTATTGTGTACTGCTGTTTACAAGTCCTGTAAGGACTCCTGCCACCATGAAAGAAGAGAGAATTTGAGTTTAACTGTTAGTATAGCTCGGAAGCAGTGGTATGATGCTCTGAATGAACTCTCCCCTTTGTTTTCAAGATTTAAGGCAGGCGAACGTTAAATTTCTGAGAAATGCCAGAAACTGCTGAATACTAGATACGTGAACAGGGTACTGTGCACTTGAAGTGGCTGATGTAAACAGGCAGATTCCAGGATGCAGGGAGGCTGGTTTTGTTCAAGGTCTGTTACTGGAAGTATGACCTCTACATTAATGAAACTGTGGGGTTTTGCACATATGAAGGGAAATTTCTCTCTCATTACAATGCACATTGATTCTTTTCTTCTTTTTTTAAATTGGCCATGTAGTTGCATCTTATCTTCCATATTTACAGTCCACTTCAACCAGGATTTAGACACATGAATATCATGTTAGAAGCATCAGACAATTTTGTACTGTTTGCTTTACTTGATTTCAAACGTGTATATTGCAGTACTTGTATTCTTTTTTTTTGCTTTTATTTTTATTGTTGTTGTTGCATATAGTTTGGAATGGTGTAAACAAGCCATTTACGGTTGGGGAATGGCCTTGCTTTCTGCTGCTGATTTTGCTTCATTTGAGTTTGTAAACATTCACGTCCCTTTTTTTTTTTTTAGCTACAAATTACTGCCCAGTTGTGCGTGTCCACACAAATTATAGAGAAACCCTAATTTATTTTCCCACAGTCTCTATCTGTGGCATTAACTTTCTTGTCATATGTAATGAAGAAAAATCTGAAAATTGCTTATGCACCTGCGTGTTTACACAGCAGAACCCACTAATCTGCACACGTAATTATATCTGAAGGTAAGAGATACTATTTTCTAAAAGACAGAAGTATGTTTGCTGGTAAATTATACTAAGAGCTAAATTATAATTAGTGATGAGAATATATAATGGAATGCCTTATTCTTGTTCACTTACCAAGAGAATTAATGGTTCTTCCAGTCATTAGTGTAAATTAGTGAGGTTCTATTGTGCACCTAAGGATACAGTAGCACAAACATGAGGGAGGTGAGCTTGTGTATTTTATAAGACTTGTTGCCTTAAACTAACAAACCCCACACTGATGAGCTCACAAAGAAGTGTGCATTAGTAGAAGTATAAATGATGCTTACAAGCTTTACTTTCGATATGTTGCTGGGTTTAGTTTTTCCATTAAGTGAAATACTGACTCTACAGTTTCTGCTGTTTAAAAGGGAAAAAAGAGAAAAAGGTCCTCTTAGCCTTTTAGAAGGCAAGAATGCTTCATGTGATGAACGCTCCTAGCCATGGGTAGCCGGTGCCCTTGAGCCCTACAGGAAGGTGCAGTAGGCTGTATCCTAGTAAGAATTCTCACAGTTGCCAACTCTTACTCAAGTTAAAAGCAAGTGGAAGTTTTTCTGGTAGCAATTGTTAGGTTGAATCCTATGTCAGACATTCTTTAAGTTTTCATTCTTCTGTGATGCAATGTAGGTACAGAGGGGTGCTCAGTTCTGGTGAGGGAAAATCAAGGGAGTCTCCTTCTGGGAAGAGTGAGATAATAGTAGATGACTCTCTGATTGTAGTTTGGTACGTGTTTTAATAATCAATTCTACCAAGTGGGAAACGCTGGAAACTGACAAGTATACCACGAGCTATGTTCTCTGTTTGGTCTCCAGAAGCTGGACATACTGACAACTCTCCTTGTTGAGTGCTTTTTTTCACTTGAACCTCTGAATTTGAGTTCTCCTTCCTTTATTTTTTCCTGTAGTGAAAATGAACATGGTGGTCTCCAGTCAACTCTCAAGCATTAACAGAACTGAATCTCACGCTACTTACAGCTAAGACAACAGGCTGCAGACAGGTTATTTTGTCTCTGCTGTGCAGCTGTGGTAGTAATGTGACTAAGTCTCTTGGCCAAGGCAGGTCCTTCATTTCAGCTCAGGGTTGAGGCCACTGATCTAGCAATGTACTGTAGCTTTTCCTAGGTTTTAGGAAAAATAAATAGGATTAATTTTCATTGCTACCTTTTATGTACCAAAATCAGCTTTTTAGGCTTCTGATACATCCAGAGCGCTAGGTCACAAATCTCTACACCTTCATTAACACACACAACTACAGCATGTACAATGCAAGAACGTGACAGATCACAGCACAGTTTTTATTTAGAAGTAGAACTAAGACTATTTTTTATAAAGCAGACTGGAAAGTTTGTAACAAAAACCTTCATTTTATTGGTAGCTGTACAGGTGAAAATACTGTCTTATGCTCCATAATGGGTTTTGGGTTCTTGGGGTTTTTTTCTTTTTTGTTCTTGTTTCAAAACCATCCATTTGTTAATCCTGTGAGGAAACTGACCCCTGAACCCTGAAGGCTGTTGGGTGATGTATCAAAGCAAGCAGTACTGTACCTTCAGTTGCGTGCTGTCAGCTCGGCCTCGTTGGACACCTCCGAGAAGTCACCCTGCCAGTGGTTAATCCTGTTTGTTAGCAATAGAGCAAGTTACCTTTCACCAGCATTACTGCCAAGCAGGGATTACTTGAGTCTACTGATGACCACACTGTGCTAGGACTAGAACACTCCAAAATGCTGTGAGAAAGCTGGACACCTGTGGAGTCTTTTCCATCAAAACGGGTAGAAAAACATCAGCACTTCAGGGTTTTGCTCTGTTTACTTTCTCATTCTTGTTTGATTTTTCTGTAAGATAGTACTTTTGATACGTATTGTATTGTTTAACTCAAGGTCATTTTATTTAAATGCCGTTTTCTGTTCAGCAAGCCAAAAAAATCCAATGTACTGTCCGTGTGCACCAGTAACTTCAGAGTGGCTTGGTAAAAACATAGTTGCATTACTTCTAAAATTTGCAATGCAATTCTGATCACTATTGATACACGATGATTTTCACTGTTGGAAGTTGGTTACAAGCTGAATAATCACTGATGCATTTTTTGTAAACTTGTATTCAAGTTTACTGTACTACATAGTATTTGTATAAAATTCAAAGAATTTTGACTTTTGTTACCTGTACATGGCAACAAGTTGTCTAGCATCTTAAATCCATCAGTTTATTAAAATACTTTTATAAAAAAAAGACCACTGGCTGTGTATGTTGTTCTGGTACCTGCTGCTTTGTCAGTGCCACACAAGCTGATCTTTGCTTTTGAAAACTACTTTCAAAGAATTGTAAAACTGTCCAGGGGTTTCCTTATAGTTAAACTACAGGTTATATTCTGACATGGGCATCAGGAGCTGCAGTTTGGTTTGTCTGAGGCATTATTAAAAGCCACTAGTTTTCAATAGGCTACATTAAAAATATTTTCAGATTGGGTGTGATAACTACAGCAACTGGTGTGCTTCGGATGTGTTGCAGGTGCTGTGTGCCATATCATACACGTTTGCTCAACAGCCTAGTTCTGTGCTCTGGATTTGTACCAGGCTCAGCAGCCATGTGGCAGGTGACTGGAGTCCCTAATGTCTGTACCTTGCCAGTTCCTTTGAAAGTATGTAACCTATGGTAAAGTACCAATGGCAACACCAGCCTAAGGTTTAGATTAGCTATTGGGAAGTAAGTTCTTCATTATGAGGATGCTGAGGCACTGACATAGGCTGCCCAGAGAAGCTGTGGCTGCCCCATCCCTGGCAGTGTTCAAGGCCAGGTTAGATGGGGCTTTGGGCATCCTGGTCTAGTGGAAGGTGTCCCTTCCAACCCAAACTAGTCTGTGATTCTAAGCCACTGCTACCTGCCTGCACATTCAGGGTACTGGTAGGTTGCAGCACTGTCCTGTGGCTCTCAGAATCAACCTGGGCAGGGAATATGTTTTGCCATGCTTTGTGTGCTGAGTCTGGCATCTCTGTGTGTGCTGCTAATGAGGCCAAGATACCACCTTTTGGAGAAGCTTCCAAGATACAGGAGTGTTCTCTCTTCTGACTGCTGCTGGTCCCTCGTCACTAGCAGAGCTGCAAGAGAGTCTGAGGAACTTGCAAGCTATTGAAAGGAAATCTGACAAGAGTTCATTAGTTAAAACTAATCATGGGAGTTCAAGATAAACTTGTGGCATCCAGTGGCTAAGAGTGCCTATCTGCTTCTAGGAGGGTGATCGAAACATAGAATACTTACAGTGCATAGTTAGTTAATGGGTGAGTAGCTGAGTTTAACCGAACTATTCTTGAGGAAAATAGAAATGTTTCAAATTCATTTCCTAAACCTGTTTATTCAGGCATGCAGGATTTATGTGGCAAATTTGTCATTGCAAGAGCTTCTCAATAGGCAAAGATGTTTTGTGGTTAAAGGCACCTTAGTCATATCACTCACCCAAAACAAATGTTTTCTTTCACAGTGCTTTATACAATGCGATGAAAATGGCTATTGGACAGTTCCTGGCTTTATCGGATACCCTTTGGTTAGACCTGAATCAGATCATAAAAGACCCTTCAAACTTTTCAAGGAAACGGCTTATCAGGGAAGCCATGGCATTGCTTTGGGGAAGCAGGAACCACCAGCAACTGATTCCAGCTGGGGTACAATAGGAATCCCGTATTTCTCACATGATCTGGCAAGATCACTAAAATTAGCATATCGCAAACTAAATCAGGATCTAGCCATAAAGGAATGCATGATTCCTGCACTGGCACAGTTCTAGCTTGCTTTGGGGATGACAGAGGGCAATATATATCTCCTTAGAGAGGGATACCGCAAACACCAGACCTGCCCTCCATCCCTTTCCTGTCCATCTCTGAGCAGCAGCCCAGGACAAGCAGAGCTCTGGTCACACCACTCTTTCTGCAGATGGAATATGGTGACCAGCAGTCCTGTGTCAGTGCTGGAACCCTCAAAGAGAAAGCCTGCTGCACTTCCTGGTTGCTATGCTGCTTCCAGCCCATGCAGGGGAGAAATCACTGTCTTCTGAATGACACCAACAAAGGTGAAAGGAGATTTGTGTGTGCCCCATGGACTGTTCAAACCAAGCTTGCAGCCCTCAGTTCTCAAGGTTTCTTTTCAGGGAGCCTTTGTTACCTTTTCATCCCCTTTCCCCTTTGCACAGCCTGAAACAAGGCACCCAGATACTGGACTTTAAGAAGCCACGACTGTGTTGCTGAAGCATTCCTGCTGGGGTTCTCTGCTTGGGAGGAGCATTAGGAAGGGGTTCAAACCATGCTGGATGAGAAAAGCTTTTCCTGCAGCTGCGACGCCAGCCTTGCCTTCTGCCCCAGCGACTGGACTGCACGGAGGGCTCAAACGCGCCTTGTGGGGCTCAGGTCTGCTCCCAGGTGGCCGATAGGGGTCTTCCTTTACAGTGACATAAATGACGTGAATGGGACGCTGCTCTGCTGAGCAGGGCAGAGGTGGGTTTTTCGGGCTCTAGCAAACGTGGACAACCTCTAGTGCCAGGAAGGGGCTGGGGGTGAGGAGGAGATCCTCTGTTCCCAGTGAGCGCCCAAGCAACACAACAAATGCGGTTTCGGCTGGCTCCCTCGCATTTCTCAGGTCTGAACCGTCATTACGGTTAGCTCAAGCAAAGCCAGGGCTTTCCTCTCTTTAAACCCACCTAATGACAACACAAATCATGTTGAATGGAAAATAGCTTCTGTTCCCTGCTCGGGCTTCTGAGGCTTGCAGGTTTTGTTCTGGTTTTCCCACTCTAATTTGCCTGTGGGAAACACTGCCTCCCTCCAGCCCGCCCAGTGCCCACACACAATAGCTGCTTGTTTTTCCCCTGGAAGAAATTGCTGAGCCTTTAAATAGCTGGAATTGAGTTTATTTTTCTCCTGTACTTCAGCTCATTCATTACTCCTGCCACAGCATCCTAAAAATTAAGATTTCCAAGAGCACTGGAATTTCCCTCTCCTTTTTTCCTTCCCCCAAGAGATGCTCTGCATCTTGAATTTCATGTTGGAGTCACTAACTAATCCTGCAGCGAAATGTCAGCTTCCAACAAATTAATTCACATGCCATTAAGCAAATAGGATTTGAGTAGTGAGGACTAGCAAGAGCTGATGGCAATGGAGCTGGCTCAAACGCAGCTGTAAAGGTCAATTAATTTTTACGTCAGAGTTGGCAAGTTTAGTAAAAGCACTGAACAAGAACTGAGGATAGCTGGGATGACCAGCTGAGCACAGGCTGCTTGGGCCAGCTCCAGCACTTTGGAGTAGAGGGCAGAGAAATGCCTTGGGGAGTTTCCAGGTTTTGAGGATGCTCTCATCTCTACAATTGCTTGTTTTAAGCTGCTTTGTCCTTCCAGAAGCCTTATGGCTTCTGTGTTAAGAGGTTTAAGGGAAGGACATTCTCCATGGCCCAGACTGTTGCCTCTGCCCCGTGGCTCCCCCTACAAATGCTCCCGAAGTGGAATGGCCATGCACACAGGGATGCCACACTCGCCAAGAGCCTCCTGAGAGCACAGATGAGCGAGGCATGGGAACCTGCAGTCATCCTTCAGACCAGCAGCCTCCGGCACCTCTCCAGGTTGCATCACCCTTCCATGATGTCCTCAGAATACAGAAACCTTTGCCCTTCCATCCGAGCAGCCCAGAAAAGCTCTTTTGGTGCTCTTTTTCCAACAGCCACTTGCTTTGGGAACAAGAGCCGCAGGGACATGCTGTCCGCAAGGTTAAATCTCTGGCATTGGGGTGCTGCAGCAGACGCCAGGCGAGGGGACCTGAGCCAGCACCACGCAGCAGTGGCCACTCAGAAGAGCAGGGTGGGCTCTCAGAGACCCAGCAAAGGAATTTCAAGGGCTCCATTCGTGGTTCTCCCCTGCCCGTAACATCACCTGTCACTTCAGAAGGCCCTGACGCAATTGTTCGGCATTAAGCGACCCTTCAGCATGAGGGGGAGCTGCCCCTCAGACCAAGGGCTAAAGCTGCTTCTAAATTTAAACTGTGCTTTTAAGGAACACAACTCTACACTGGTGCCTGCAGTGTTTGAAAACACACAGTATTGTGAGGAAAGTATGCATAATGTTTGCATAAAGCAATATTCCCTTTTAAACAGAAAGCTGGCGTTCTGCTCGCCTTGCTGTGCTTTTATGAGGCTTGGAACAAGAGTAAAGCTGGAAACTGCTTTTTCTGTGGTAAACTCCTGGGTGGGTATGGGCCAGCTCAGCCACCATGGGGCTCAAGGACGACTCAACGCACCCAGGCCTCCTGTGGGCACAGAGGTGAGGCCCAGAAGAATGCGGGCATGCCAATGGCACATTCAGCTCTGGTAGCCAAGCAAGGGACGAGTCACGGGCAGCCAGGCCAAGACACTGAGGTGGCTGCTCTGCCATCACCCCCAATGGGAGAGCAGCACTCTGCTCCCTCTTCTTGCTGATCCCTTCATGGTCTGTGGTTGGAAAAGCGCTCTTTCCAAGCAGGGCAATCCCATGAGGACATAGCGTAGGCACAGATGAAGGCTCATGCTGCTCATATGGCTTCACTCTTCAAAGCTGGCCTCAAAAGGCACAATGGTGTGTTTGCATCTATGCATCTGAACAGAAGCAGGTAATATAACCTTAACCTGGCACTGCCAGCTGCCAAGGTGATGAGACTTATCCAGAGCAGATACTTCTGGTAGTCATTAGAATTCCAAGAACACTGGAAATTAAATGCAATACATACAGGACTAGTACTCTAAATACACTTTTTTAATAAGTTAATGTGGAGGAGTACACTAGGAGCAGCGGAATAAATAAGTGAACAGAACATGTCATACAAGTGGATTAAGGGTCCAAAAAGGAAGGGGCGTATGGACATCCAAAGCTAACCACAAATCCCTCCATCACTGCTGGGGCCTGGGAAGGCTGCAGCAGTTGGAGGGGAGTGAAGACAGACGCAGGAACCCTCTGCCCTCTTCCCCTGGCTGCAGGACGACTGCCCAGAGAGGTGAGATGAGGCAGGATAAGGAGGCCGGGAGCAGCACGGCTGCCAGTGGGACATGCTGCAGCCTCGGGCCTGGTCCTGCCTGCCTCACAGCAACGAGCACTGCACACGCATGGTGAAGGGACACGCCGCGGCGCCAGGGAAGGACAAGCAGGTCAGCGTCCCGTTCCTGTGCGCTGCCAGTCAGTTCTTGGTTTCCATGGAAACCGGCTGCTGCAGAAATGATGTCATGAAAACGATGTCCAAGATTAAAGCCAACAGATTTGCTTTGCTGACGAGAGGAGAGGGGCCCACCACCGCACTGCCCTGCCTGTGGCATGGAAACGGGCACAGAGAAGTTGCCCGTACCCCCAAGACAACCTGCCCTGTGCAGCAGAGCCAGTGCAGCCACAAACCACAGGCAGGGGAGAGGAGGAGGGGGGACTCCAGATCCCCTTAGCTCCTTACAGGTGGATACAGCTCACAGCAGTACAAGAGGCAGTGCTGTTGCCATTTCTGAGGGCTGAAGTCTGTCGTTTGCCTACAAAAGCCAAGGCAGCAGAACCAGGCAGCAGTGTACGATGGTGTGGTGAGATCTGCAGGAGGCTGCGAGGACTGCTGCTGTCTGGCAGCACCTTGAGCGGAGAGGGTAAAGGCAGCAATGGTGGCCTAGAGACAAATGCAGTCACTGCGAGGCTGCCCGTCCCTCTTACCCAAATATTGGACCTTTGTTATTCAGTGCCTGCTTTCATATTTGACATGGACACCGAGGGGCCGAAAACCGGTCTTGTATGAAGACAAAGTTTGGATAGGCCAACTCTTATGTACATTGCTCTCAGAAATACATGCATTATTGAACAAACCAAAGTCACGCCTCACAGAGAAGCTCTGTAGCAACAAAGTGAGCCAGTCTTCAATGGAGTAATTGGCAGAAAACCATGCAAAACTTACAAAGGTTAACTCTCCCTCCCTTTAATTACTCACTTAAGTCCCATTTGGAAAGAGGCCATGAAAATACCGAGGCATTTAGCCTAACAAAAGAAATGCCACAGCCCAGGTTAGGTAGCACAGCAGAGGCCAGTGGCTAATGCTCAGACCCGGCACCGTGAAGACACTGGGGTGAAGCTGTGCCCACCACCACAACAGAGACTCACATCCCCTGTGAAGGCAGCAGACCACACGTGTTGACTGTGCCCTGTGCCTGTTTACTTTAGTGCAGTGCTGGCACCTGCAGGTAATCCCATCAGTGAAAGGACAGCCTTCCTAACGGGTAAAGATCAGGCAAATCAGAGAAAACATCTGTGAACAGATGCTAGCAGGGGGAGTTGATTTTTATCATGAATTTTGATGTTTCTAGAAGTCGCACCAACATTCACAAAAATGTAGTCACGAATACAGAAATGCTGAAGGCAGCCAAATCAGACATCAAATATTTTTGTTCAAGACCTGCAAGCAACAGCTGTTCATAGCACTGGCAAACACAGTTCATTACTGAAAAGGCCCTGTCTTCCTCAGTGCAGGGAAAGTGACAGGGTCTTGGTAGCTTCTGTGAACATTTTCCTGCATCTCTACTGTGAAACCCACTCAAATGACTATAATGGATCACCCACAAGCCCATTTCTGGAGAGACTCCCACAGCAGGGCTCTACGAAAGTTGAGGATGTAAAATTAGAAATCCTGGGAGCAATTTGTACTCTGTTGTAGAGTGTTTCATGTCCTTATGCAGTGTTAAAGCACTGCTAAACAGGCCTTGGGAATATAAACACTAATTACTGTAGCCATGTAACTGAAGTCATAAAGAACTTTACAGTACAACAATAAGCAATCAGATGCTAAATTAAGAAGCAGAACATGATGGTCTATAGTCCATCAAAGGAGGAACAAATCCCCTCAGAAGACAGATATGGTATTTTATGGAAGAAACATGTAGCTCAAAAGTCTTAACTGAGGCATATAAAGATACACAGTGTGAAAAGACACACGGTATTGCCAATGATTTGATTTTATGTGTATGCTTAGCCTATCAATAAAGTGATTAATAGCTGAAAAGAAGATGACAGTCATTTCACAGATGAGGACAGCAAAAGATGAATGCATTAGGCGACAGTGATTAAATGTAGAGAGAGGGGAGCTGTGTCTCAGGTTCTTCAGTCTCAAGTTGCCAGACAGTCCAGGTATGATCCAGTTGCCTGCACTCTGGCACTGGGTCCCTCTTGGTTTATCCAGCCAAACATAACGTGCTTTTCCAGCTGATTTATCGCTGTCATGGGAGTAACAAAACAAAACTCACACATACTTGAAAGGAACTTGTTTGGCATGGACAGGATTTGCAGGATTGAGCAAAGTCTCCCATCACACAGCCTTTCCCAGATTTCCTTCTGAACCCTCCTCCCAGCTCACGTTAGAAGAAGCTCAGATGGTTTTTGAAGTCTTGCCAGAGAAGGCAGAGGCTGATGTGAGGGAATCAGCTTTCCAGCCTACTACCTTTCATCCTGGATGAGCAATTTGCCTCAAAGTACTCTGCCTCCTCTAAAACTCTCTCACCCACATGGGTGGTGTTCCCTAACAGAACAGTTCAGCCACTCTCTTGATGAGCTTCAACATGCTTAAAAAGTTAGGGCAAGAACAGAGTCGGGAGATGGCTCCCATAGTAAATTAAAGTCTTTGACAGCACTCAGAGAAGCCAAGTTTTGCATCAAACCAAGGATTTAGGGAGGAAGCTCAGTCAGAAGTTAAGCTGATGTTGAGCAGACAAGACAGGAGCCTGGAGAGGAGATGAGAGGGACTCAAGGAAACCCTAGAGGAAAGGCTATCTGCCTTGTAGGGACCCACTGAGTAAAGGGTAGATTTGTCTTCAAAATCTCCTTTATTCTGTCTTACACTGTAGTTTAGAGAGTTGTGCTGTCATTTTTTAACTGTTTTTCTAGTCTAACAATAAAACAGTTTGGACAGCCATGTGAAGAGAAAAGGAGAATAGCAGCACAAGACCAGCTCAGCGTGCTGGGTGACCCATCCCAGCAGGGGCAGCAATACTGGCTGCTCAGGGATGAGAGTCCTTACAAACCTCTTTGCTCTCACATTCTCTAGCTGCCCCTGAGACAGCCAAACCCTCACATCAGGATATGAATGCCCATGTCTGACTCCCAGATGTTTTGGCTGGTCTTTCTTACTTTTACTGCACACACCAACTTTTAAGCCAATTTTCAATCTAGAATTTGCTTGACCCACAGTCACTACAGGAGTAGATACAGTGAGTTTCAAAACTGGCTCCCAGTGTTCCTTTCCAATAGCAGTGCAAAAGTACACGAAAATCACCCATCAGCCCTGTAATGAGCATCTTGTGCAAATTGCTAACTGAAAATTGTCTGAGACACTGATAAATCACTTTGATCACACAGTGGTAACTGAACTCTATCCTAAACCACAATTACAGGGCCTTCTGATAATGTCACTGGACATTTTCTCTGTAGCTTTCTCTTGCAACACCAAAGTGTTCTTTCAGCTCGCTGGTGCTGCCACACAGCTGCTGTCCTGTAGCAATAAGCCTTGAGTATCCTCAGCAATGTGAGAAGAATCGGGGGCTGGCAGATACACACCCAGAATTGCTGCAGGCATCAAGCAAATGACACATTTGAAATCCATGCATCCTGATGAGTGATAAAACAATAGAATCATTTCATTATATTATTTTTTAATCTGACTCATGTATTCACTTCCTCTGCCGGAGAGCGACACACAGAAGAGAACAATTTCACTTCCAACAACTGAAAGAATTTTCCCCCCGTGGGAACTTCCTTGGCCAGTAATTGCTGGCAAGCAGCCTGAGGGACTTCAAATATGTTTTTTAAATAGTTCCTAAAGCAGGAAGGGACCTTCAAAAAGGCAGCGAAATGGAGGGTTTCTGAACTGGACTGTGTTACCTCCTAACCATGGAAGATCGATGACAAGATCTGTAGGACGGGCTAAGCACTGCTGGGATGGAGTGTGAACAGTATGGCAGTATGAAGAAGTCTCTGTGGGGTTTGGACACTTTCTCTGACCCACTTGTGTAACTCCTGTCTCATCTTTACCTACAGCTACACACTTTCCTAATATTTGTATTCTTGAGGGGACATGGAAGGGGGAAGAGAACATGGCCCAAGGGGATTGCTGATGGCCCCTCAAGACCCTGGATGAATAGCTGTCCAGAACCTTCCTGTGGAAAACAGAGGTGAAGATCCCTGCATGCCTCCATGCTTTTTCTTGCAGGAGGCAAAGCTTCTGGGACAAGAGGTCTGCCTATCAGTACCCTACTGGGGAAGGGAGCATGGGGCATGTATAGTCACAAAGCTGTCAGTGGAAGCATAGGTGGTCTCTCCTGAGAGCTGAAATGGGGCAAAGAGAGAGGAAGCTTTTGATCATGGAGGGGGAGGAAGAAGCTCCTTTACTGAGAAGCAATTCCCACCAACTCCTTTTAAAGGAGTGTTTAAACAAACCATATACCCGTTTTTTCCCCTTTCCTGTCAGCTGTACACAAAGCAGCATAAAGTAAGTCCTCCACCACTTGTTTCTATGCGGCAGAATACACAAGTCATCATGGCTACCTGGCACAAGGCCAGGGAGGGCAGGTTACCCAGCACTTTGGAGAACTGCAGGATGGCTCCTCAAGGCTCTGAAGATGGCTGTCAAAGCCCTAAGCCAGGTGGTGGTACAAGGAAAATCAAAAAGGACACAGCTACCCAGTGAGGATGGGATGCTGGGTCACAAGCCAAGCAGGGAAGTATCTTGTTTCCTCACCAAGGTCATGCAGGACACAGCAATCACCAGAAATTCAGAGGCTGTCAGGAAGACTGACACTCTGCTTCTTGTACAGGGTCCACCCTTTTGCAGGGAGACAGCGGAATACATGTTCAGCTTCCACACTGCACGTGGTAAAGCCAGAGACAGTCAGCATAGGCAGACAGAGCTCTGCTAGTACAAAGATCCCCCAGGGAATAAGCAAAGCCATAGCAAATTCTGGGCTTGGAAGGTGGAGGGGAGACCAACAAAGAAGCCAGTAGCAGCTCCCTTGGACAGAAGGGCACACAGCTACAATTGCTCTTTTGTGGCTCTAAAACCAAAAAAAGACCTTACTTTTTGGGGAACCTACAGCTATGCTACTCAGACAGCTCAGGTTCCAAATACATGCAGGCAATCCCGACCAACCTACCTCTCAACAAATGTAGAAGGTATGGAACCCATCCCTTCAAATCACAGCTTTCCCAGATGTTTGCTTTACTCTGATTAGGCATGTCAGCTGGATGTGAAAGCAAGCTGCACCAACAGGATAATATATTGGGACTAGAAATGAAATACATGAAATTCTATGTTCCCTTCACATGGGTATTTTGTGGAAGCATTAATTTGTAATGATAACCTGAAGATGTACATATGCAAGGCTCATGCTAGAGGCAGAAAGGATTTGTGTGCCATTTTAAGCTAGTCCATACTTTCTACACCATTTTTGGACAAAATAACATCTCAGGATCCCTTCCAGCCCTATTTTTCCTGAGTTTATAGTGCTATTAAATACAGTGTGTACATTGTTACTAGGATAGGACAAGGGGAATGGCTTTAAGCTGGAAGAGGGCAAATTTAGATTAGGCATTAGGAAAAAACTCTTCACTATGGTGAGGCACTGGCACAGGTGGCCCAGAGAAGGCGTGGCTGCCCCATCCCTGGCAGTGTTCAAGGCCAGGTTGGATGGAGCTTTGAGCAACCTGGTCTAGTGGAAGGTGTCTCTGTCCGTGGCGCGGGGGCTGAAACTGGATGATGTTTAAGGTTCCTTCCAAACCATTCTATGTTTCTATATGACAATAACAATTTCTTATTTTTCTGGACAAGAAAGCAGGTTTTATTGTTTTATTTAATAACACTATTCTTCACTTGACTACATGATGTTTCAACACTTGTCAAAATTCAATATCTGTACTCTGACCTCTTCCCCCTTCCCCCAAATAATACGAGTACCTTCAATAAATTTGAAGGCAATCAGTAAGCCTTAACAATTTGGGGAGCTTAGTGTTTTAGTGAAGTATCAGTGCATGTGTTAAAAAGGATTCTAGAAACTTTACAGAAACTGAGCTGTATTAATTATGACAAAAAAAAAGTTGGAGCAGCATTTACACAAATTTGCAGATTTTGGACAGTTTGTAGCCAACAGACCTTTACAAATGAGCTAAGATCAGTCCTTATGTTGTCCTTCATAACTGCAGATTGAAATTGTGTAAGAATGTGAAATTAACTGAAAAAGCAGCACTCTTGTGGAAAACATACAAAATTAGCACTTTTCTCAACTGAAGTCTGAACAATTTTGTTAATTACCTGTCTTAGCTCTGGATCCAAAATCACAGTCACTTAAAAGCCCAGTGACAGGTGACAGATTGTTCTTAGCAGACACATTCTTAGTAACTAAGGAACTGATGGTTACTGACATTTGAATAAAATCAAAATGCTTAAATTCTACTCCTCTGAGCACAGAGCAGCTATGCATTTTTTGGAGAAAGACCTAAAAAACCAAAAACCAAAATAGTGGGGGTTCGGGCACCATTCTATGGTGTGACTTAAAAATAAGAGTGTAATGCCTGAAGTTCTTCTTAGAGACTGGTCTTTCGCCACAACCTCAACTGAGCAGGTAATTATGTCAGTTATAGATAAGACTTTAAAGAGACCTCTAACATGTTCCAAATACATCTGAGACTTGCCTGTAGTTAAGAAAAAAAAGAACCCTCCAAAACAAAAAACCCAACCCACAAACTTCGAGCAGCATTAATTTTTCAGTATTAGTTACAAGCATTTGAAAAAGACGGGGGATTTAAGACAAACTGCTGTAAGGCAATGACCATCCTGATCTGTGAGTTTAAAGTACCCTCACAGGAGGCAAACAAATGTAAAAAGGAAACCATAAGATATGGGAACATATGTATTGCTCCCAAATGCGAGAACAAGGTGGCAATTGTACTATTACACTACTGTAAGCCCAAGTTAGCACTCTGAAGGACCCTTCCTCAAAATAAGCACTCCTCTCCCTTACTCACATTAGAAACGGCCCCTCTCTGAAGCAGCAGCAGCTTGCTATGTAAGCTTCCTGCAACACAGACTTCCCTAGGACTGGAAGAATAACTCACCAGCTACCTCTGGCTGGTGTTAGGCTATTTTAGCTTTAGCAGACAGAAAAACTAATCTTAAACATTAATTACATCCAGCTCTTTGTGAATTTTAAACAGTTGATAAGTGAGGTAATTAAGCACATGTTTAGCTTCTGCTCTTTTTCCTGCAGAGGTACTGAGAAGGCGTAAGTCTGATGTGCTGGGAAAACAGAACTATCAGCATGGGAAAATATGGGGGGAAACACAACTGCCAGTGTATATAAAGAAACCTTTCTGCATAGATCAGTAGCCACTGAATAGATACCCATGCTCAGGAAGCTGAAACTGGATTTTAGGAAGCAGCTAGCTATCTCACTGGCAAAGATAACAGTGCTGGACCCTACACTAAGGGAGACTCCTGAAGGCTTCCCCATCAGCACCACTATGTACACAAAGAGGTATGACAACTAACATTTCAGGGCACAGGGTGCACGCAAACCCTCTGGTCCAGCTGGGATCAATTCCCCCAGCAACCCAGAGAGTTGCCCTACTACTTTCCAAAACCTCAGAGCACAGCTTCTGCCTCTCACCAAATTCTGCTGGCTGTCCTGCATCAGGCGCTCTGTAAAGTTAATTCATAGGTGTAACTGACCTTAGCCCAGCACCCGATGCTTTAGACAGGAAACTAGGATCCTCCAGAATCAAAATACGACAGAAGGCTGTAGCCCTCAGTAGCCAGTCAGCAACAGACTGACTCAGCCTGCAGACCAGGTCACAGTGTGGCATCAGGGAAAGAACAAAAAATACTGGATCTGAAAACACTAGCAACAAGATATGAAGGTATTTTTAATCTCTGATCCTTCTCAGAAAGCAGCAGAAACCACACCAGGTACAGAAATATTTATATGCCAAATTAACACTCTCAGTGTGCAAGACATGAAGTCATTCCTGTCATGAATGAGAAAAAGCTTGAATTCTTGTCAGAGAATCTGGACACCACAGCAGGACATCTGAGGTGCCTGCAAATCTGGAACAACTGTCTGGAAATAATATGTTGTGTTTGACTTTGATCTCTCAAATCTCAGCCCTGCAGACTGGCTGTTTCTTATGAGACCTGAAGCCATAAGCTTGCTTTCCTTTGCCCCTTGCCAAAGGTGTGCTATTTTGTACAGAGGTTCCTGCCCTAGCATACTGAAACCAGCCTTTGTAGCATGACAGAAAAACATACTCTGGCTTCTCTGAATCTTTCCATGTATTTTAGATAGTGGCTGTCATACGAGTACACAATTTCTGCCAGTGGAACAAAACACCTTGCATCTGGCAAGGTACTAGCAGACAGTCATATCACCAGAGAAGGTGGGGTGGGGGTAAGTCAGTGAAACCTACTGTAAAATATGCAGTACTTGATTACAAAATTAAAATAAGAAAACCCAACTCCTGTACCCTAGCCCCCCCAAAAAGGGGGGGGGGGGAAGGAAAAAAATAACAAGCTATAATGAGATCTACCTGCTGCACCACATATTTTCTCTAGTTGATACATGGCATCACTTCTGAACACCCTCTCCAGTTGTCTGATTTGAGTGTCTACTTTGATACGCTCTGCTCCATGGATGTGACTCCTCTTTCCCTGTATGCTGCTAATTATACGTCTACTTTAATGGCAGATTGCATGCAAAACACATCATTGAAGTGGCTCCTGGCACACCCCTAGTCTCCTCTCTGACTCTTCAGCTCAATGGTATCATTATACTACATCACTGTCTGTGTTAAAGATGAACCAGCTGTCCAGACCATAGTACATTAAAGCCGTAAGAAGGTGCTTTTTCTTCTCTGGGCTTTAGCCTAATCTTGGCAAAAATCACAAAAGCCACAGTGAGCAATGCAGAAAGTTAATTTTGCCGGTGTTGGATATATAGGGAAAAGTGTAGGAACAGGAGAAGCACACCATGGCACTTCCCCAGAATACCCAAGTTGCATCATTCAGGGACTGCTGCTGAGGGAAATCTTATGCCTGAGAGGGTGTCTGAACATTTCATAGCCTTCAATAGATTCCAACCCTCCCCAATGAGTTTTCTAGTTCTGTTGTGCTGCTGAAACAGCTTATTTCTAAATGGATTTCTTACTGGCACAACCCTCTTCAGTTAGTTATGAATTCTCAGAAACCACATCCCAGAAGAAACAATTACCATACAAATATCTTATTAGTTCTAGTCTCCAGTTTTCCCTCAGGAATTAATAAAGATTAAGCCTGACACATTCATATGACAGGCATGGAACATGAGGCTTAGAGTTCATAATAAGCCCCCTCCACGCTGCTTGTGACAGAAACCTCAGGACAGCTACTGTACTTCGAAAAACTAAGACACAAAATGGAAGGGGAAGTTTTAAAAGAATGTTAGATGAACATGTTAGGAATGAAACAGGCCCAAGTAAAGCAGCTCTGAGGCAAGAGAAATGTTCCCTTCCACACTCCTTCCTCTATCATCCTATGGTCATTACTATTCAGATTTGTTTCAGAAATAGCATGTATCTCTAATGTCTTCAGTTTCGGAAAATGAGTTCTACATCTCACAAAGTTGCAACTTAAAAAAACAGACCCAAAAGTCGCAGAAATAAATACTACCACCATCTGCTTGAAGTGTATTACAGTGATCTGCAAGAAAGCTTAGTATGTCAGGTTTTGCCACAAATACATTTAAGACATGCTTTAGAGACCAAACAGAAGTAGTTCACATTATATAAAAAAAATGGTTAATTAAGAAAAACTCTGTTCTATTTTTAGTCAGAAGCATCCCTAGGTCCAATTGCTACTGGTAAGTCAGGAAATTCTAAATGTAGCTCTACATCTAACAGTATAGCTGCAATTATAACTGTTACGTTTTATGTAAGCCTTCTCTTTTAATATAAATCCTGCTTCCTTTTTGAATCAAATGCCTGACTAAGATAAACAGATGAAAAGATCTTGCAGAAGAAATAAAGCCATCAGAAGCCTGCCCTTGTTTCAGCTTGTTTCCTTGGCTTTTAGAGTACACTGAATTAACATCTCTCAAGTGTTGCAGCTGAAAAGACCATTTCATTTGTACAGGTAGTTAGGAGTAAGTCATCCTACAGAAATGATCAGCAAAGCCAACTCCGAATAAAACTGCCTTGCAGTTGAAATTTAATTTGCATTAGTATTAATGCTTGGGGAAAAAAACATAACTATTTTTATTCAATTGCACAAGCGTGGCTGCTGACTGCCTTAGTAACAGCAGCCTGCACACAGTCCTTGTGCCTGCCCCATCCTCACAAAGGTGGTTACTCAGCCATAACCTACTGCTCAGTATTTCTACAGCCATCATAACAATTTGCCAGCACAAAACCACCAAAATACCTAACTCCTACACACTGGCATCCAGTAACATAATGTTCTCCTCCTGAAGGACATACACCCTCACGAAAACCGAGCACATGAGTGGAATAACCTGCTGCTGATTTGCGGCAGTTCTAAGTACCACTTGCTTTTACAGCTTACAAAATGTTTCTGTCTTCTGCATGACCATGAAGCTGGATAAAAAGCCCTGCTGGACATCTCCAAAATTTGCCTTGAGGCATGCCTGAACTACTAGCCCAGGAACCTGACGTCCTGCTGCCTTCCAAAACACATCTGCAGCAGAGCAACTTGACCTAAATCTGCACTGCTCTCAAAAGACCAGCATGTTTCTCAGGTCCCTACAGACTACCACAAGAGAAAGTCTGCTGCGCACTTCAGGATATCCCAGTGTCAAGTCAGCAGCCTCTCTGCTTTTAAGCTAAGGAAGCTTCAGCTCAAGCAACATCACTGATCCCATGCGCTGTCAAGCATCCCCCTGTGTTTGGAACTCCACAAAGGGTCATAGCAATTATTTCAGAGCAACTTCTAAAAGAGGAGAAGCAGAACTGTGAAGTGCAGCGGTGGGCTCCAAAGAGAAGGGAAAAAATGTTACATTTATCACCAGTGGATATTTCAGTGCGATTTGGGTATGTGGAAAAGAGATAAATGACATGTAGGGAAAACCATGCACTTCTCAGCCTGTCCTTGACTCAGACAGAAGATGTTTTATCATGTACTGTCTTCTCCAGCACCTTCATTCTAAAACCCATCTCCTGTTTCAAAGAAAAAATATCTCCTTCAAAATACGGCAGTAAAAGCAGTACCTGTCTTTCACCATTGTGGGCTTCTTAATCTCAAACATATTAGCACGCAAGTGGGATTTCTTACTATATCCCTTAGTGTTTGTCATTGCTTAACAAAATGCAATTCCATTTTTTAAACCAACCAAGATAAAAACAGGCATTTACATTTTTTTCCAAGGAGAGATTATGCCAATGATTTTGGTTTTCACGTATTATAGCAAATGTCCTGTTTGCAGTACTATATACGTAATACACATTAGCCTTAAACAGTCTAAACTACTCACAATTCAAGCACTGCTTACTGCTCTTTTAAAAACAATAGTAAATTTACTGAATGAGTGCATTCCATGAATTCAGAGCATTGCCTGCAAAGTCTGCAATTGCCTGCAAAGTCTGCAAAGATGGTATAAACGGTGGCAGACAGCGGCTGTTGGGAAGGACTGAGAGCTGTTTCAAATCATCAGAGCTGTAAATGAGCTCATGCAAATGTACAGTAGCACTTTTCAATATACATTAAAATTGACTATGTGTACATTGCTTCCAAAGCAAGTAATAAAACTCAAATCAGTTTAAATTTCAGTGTGTGAAAAGGACCATTTTATTTAGCATAGGATTGAAGAAAACCACATGAAAGAATAACCTTTAACAAGGTCTGAAGATATCTCAGCTAAGTAATTTTTATATCAAACTGTGATTATCTCTCACCTTTGTTGCTAAGACAAAGTCCTGAACTGAGCCTACCCAATTAATTCACTACTTAGCAGGTAGGGACTTGTTTTCTTGTGGCCAAAAGCATTTTCACAGTATCTCACAGAACTGTTAAAACTCTATGTTCTATTACTTAGCATTATCCACCTCCTCAGCTATTACTACAGGTACAACCAAGTGATCTTTCATGTATGTGCACAGATTTATCCCTGCTGAACCCCCGTGTATTTTGTCCAGTTCAGTTGTAGATGCCCCATAGGAGACCATTATCGAGAGCACTTCTTTTGAAACAATCCTTCCTCCCCCCCCTCCCCTGCCAGCAGGGTACTTTTCTCCCCAGTTCCACGTTATCTTTGCCTTATCTCATCCCAGCACTCCGGGTTGCTTCCGGCAAGGGTCACTGAAAACAACCCTTTCCCTCTCCTTCCCTGTCCTCCCTCCCCACTGCCTGCGCCGTTGAGACTACCCACACCCAGACAAAGATCCCATCATCTCCCCCTCCCACTAGACGGTACCCGCTGAGCACGTTTCCACCACCCAGCCCTGTCACGACCTTCTTTAGTAGCGGCGCCCAGCCCCCGCCATGAGACCGCGCTCCCTCCCCTCGCTCCTCCCCCCGCCCCGCCCCTCCGGCGCATGTGCGTGCGTGCGCGCGCGCGCCCCGCGCCGTGACCCATTTCACCGAACAAAGGATTTTGCTGGAATCTCGGCGCTGGACCTAAAATGGCGCCGGCGCTCCCGCCCGCCCCCGCCCCCCCGCGGCCACCATAGAGATGGGGCGGGTCGGCGCTGCTAGAGCGGCCTCCTCCGCCTGTCTGCTCTAGGCGGCCGTAGTTCGTACTCGGTGGTGCGCGGTGTTGGAGGGCGGAGGCGCTGTCACGTCATGGCGGGCGAGGGCGACTCTGAGCCGAGGAAGGTAATGGAGGACTGCAGGGGGGGTGGCTCCGCACGGCGCCGGAGCCCTCCCCCAGCACCGAGGCGCTCACCATACATACACACGCCAACCTCAGTCCCTCCGGCCCGGCTTAAGGCGGGCGGGTGGGGGAGTCGTACCCGTCTCGGGCATAGTCCCGCGTTGCCTTGGCTGCGCGGCGGGGAAATCCCGGGGCGGCTGCCGAGAGGCGGCCCCGGTGGGGGGCCGGGTCTGTAATCCCCGCGGAGATAGGCGGTGCGTGGGGCCATTCAGGAGGTTTAAGGTGTCGGCGCCCGCCCCGCGTAAGGGCGGCCGGGCGCTGGGAGGAAGGTGAGGGTGAGGGTGAGGGTGAGCTGTGCAGGCAGCCGAGTGGGAGCCCAGCGCTGGGGACAGAAGAGGCTGCCGCAGGCCAGTCCTAAACCCCTGCTGGTTTTGTCCCAGGGGAAATAATCAGGGAACAATTCCTGGAAAGCGATGGCAGTTCTGAGGCTCCATAGAGCCACAGGGGTGGAGGGATGTGTGTGTCGTGTTTATTTTTCCACGGACCCCGCTCGGAGTCCCCACTGTTCATGAGTAAAACACTGTCAGGACAGGCTTTCATGGCGCCAGGAGTTAGAAATAGAGTCAACAAGTGATTTCAAGTATAGCAACAGGTGAAATACTATTTTAAAAGGATGCATCATGCTGCACGTATGTAGCAGGGAAACCTTCTTAGCCAACAACAGCAACATATCAGGTGACTTCTTTCGCATGGGAGTACTTGAAATTACTCATTAGGAGATTAGACCAAATCCTTTTTGTCTCACTTGTACACAGGGATTATGTGGAAACAGCTGATGGTTGTCCATGGGGAACATGGATAAAATTATTGACGGGGATTTCCATACTTGCATACAAATCCAGCTGTTGTCAGGCGCTTGCCATCCCTGTTACCACAGTCAGTTGTGTTTCACAATGGCTTGTCTCACAAAGCTGTCAGCCCTCTGTGAACAGTTGGCTGTAGTACTCCATCTTCAGAATCTATGTTGTCCAAGTATAACAGCTTTACAAAAAAAATTAAACCCTTTGAAAATAGTCTTTCAAGGTGTTAGTTGATACAGTTGCACGTGTGGTATTTAATGGTCTAACGATTTAAATACAAGAAGATGAATTCTCACACTATCCCTGGAAAATTAATAGCAGGCAGAGACACAGATGTTACTGCAGTGCAGCCACCTTCACCCTGATCCGTGCCATTTTGAGGCCCTTATTGTACGTAGTTTCTCACTCTGGCTTGTGGTGCCTACGTGCATTTGCAAGGACATCTGTCAGGTGGGAAATAAGAGTTATATTCAAATTATATTCGAGTATATTCAAGACGACTTGGATTATGCAGAAGCCAGTGTGGGCATCTTTGAGGTAAAAAATGTATTTGTCAGTTTATGGCTGGGTTTATGAATGCCATATGTAGTTACTGTTTGAGAAATAGAAAGCTGATAGATGAAAGCTAGGCTAGGTTATAGATGTGAAACTGAGTATGAAGTAGTTTGAGTCATTTTTACCAGTAGGTTCATTTAAGCACATTGTATATAGACAAATGGCTGTGCACAGCTCCTGCACGTACGTAGGATTAGGTTAAAATTTAATGGTTTATAATTGGTTTTATTCAGGGTTCTATATACAGTTCTCTACATGTGCATTCTCCAGTAATGGCACATTTTTTTTTAAGCGTGCTTGCCTCTTCAGATATTAACATTACGTGGCATAACTAGACTACATGATTAATTGCAACCTCATTTACTTGTTGTGATGTGGTTTAGTTTTGAACAAAGATCCTAGATTCTTAAGAGTTTTCTCCCTTTTGTGGGGGAACATAAAGGAAGACTAGAAGAGTTCTTTTGTAATATTCAATAGAAAGGATGGATCAGAAGGTTTGTACAAAATGATGTTGTCTAAATCAATAGTTAACTCATCCAGAACCATTCCTGGTAAAGCTGTGCATGTTCATTTTTGCTGAAGTAAAACCCTGGAAGTAGGAAATCCTCAAGTGGCTGGTTTTGATTGCTAAGAAGTCGATTTTACAGTGGAGTTTGTATCAGGGACTTGTACAAAAGTAATGTTTTTAATTTATGTTTTGTTTTCTTGCAGTCCTTTAAACTCCTGGGGTTTCTTGATGTTCAGAGTGTCCCATGTGCACGGGAATCAGTGCTCTATGGCTCTGTGGGATCTTTAGTTGCAGGCCTTGGATATTTTTTAGCAACTAGTAAGTACTTATTCTTTCTGTGTTTTATGTATTTATTTGCTAGGAAAAATTCATTCCTATTTGCTGTCAGGTTTTATTAACAATGGGAAGTAATCCCAGGGGTTTTCTCTAATTATTTTTGAGGATATTTGTCTTTTCTTCCAGGTAGAGTTAGAAGATCTTGTGACTTCGCAGTTGGTGGCTTCATTTGCACCACATTAGGATACTGGTATGTAAAACAGTTCTTGGATTTTGACAGACCTTTGTTACCTGCCCTGTTTGACCTTCCACACTGGTTTTAAAACTCCATAAAAAACTTGCCTAGCAAAGCATCCTCTTCTTTCTCCCCAGAATGTTTCTTTTTTGTAAAGGAAGGGTTCAGTGCCTTTGAATTTTTATGTTAGTGTGTTTTTTAAAAAAACTTGCTGTTGTTTCTTGACTGCTAAGAGATCAAACCACCCAGTTACTTCTGTTTTTCTTAAGTCTTTTGGTTTTTCCTTTACCTCTGCCATCCTTCTGCCCTGATTACAAAGGCAACATACTAAACGGTAATGAAATTAAGATCCGCATTATGGAAGTTAGCATTTTCCATTGGTTTTGTCCATCCTGCTCCTCAGTGGCTCCATAATGCTTGCCTGAAAGAAATAGCAGTTACTTGAGTATTTTCACGATGCATCATTTCACTGTGAATTTTACTAGCATTATTATAATGTGGTTTAAGCTTTTCAGCTGGCTAATAACTGACTTGATACTGTCACTCATATAAAGCAAGGAATTGTGCTTTCTTTTCATCCCCTCCTCTAGGTTTTACTGCAGGTACAATTTGGCCCAACAAAGGATCCGACAAAGAATGCTTAAAGAAGCAGTGAGGAACAAAATCTTATATGAAGGCAGTCATCTTGATCCAGCAAGAAAACAAACTGGCAATGAAAGAAGCGATTCATAGTCTGCTGCAGAGGAGTTGTGGTCTAGTAGAGCTTTGAGAGGAGGTGGTCCAAAAATGGCAGTCTTCCCTGTGAGTGTGTGAGGTAAATCATGGTTGTTGTCCTAGCAAATCCAAGCAAGAAATTTACGGTGAATCTGTAAAGTCAGTACACAAGCCTTTCTTTGTTTCATGTGTGTATGTGACTGTGTACACTGTTAGGAATGACCTCCTATTAAACATCAGGGAACTGACATGTGCTATTGCGGGGTCACAGAGGATTTATGACAATGATTTGGGAGTGCTTTAACTTCCATTGTAAAGGGAATGGTTCATTTTAGCAAAGTTGTAATTACGTCTCATTTAAATGCAGGAAAATATTTTCATCAGCTGTTCTCTTGAGTAAGTGTATCCTTCGGTGCTACTGTTAACTGTGCTGTTTGTCAAACAGGAATGCTTAAACAGAGGTGAAATCTTTGCTTGTGCAGGATGGGTGGTATTGGTAGTCTGTGTGAGATTTCAGCTGCAGGATAACCTCAGATCATTGATATACACTGTGAAGTTAAAGGATGTCCAGCTTTGTTCTGTGTGAAACTAAGCATAAAAATCACACTTCAGAAGCAGTCTAAGCTATGTAAGTGATCTTTTTCCTCAATTAAAACTCTTGCTTTTCTGTTTAAGATATTTCCTTACAAATGGTTCCGTAATTCTTTACATTCTAACTAGCAATGGTCAGCCGATTATTTTTTAAAAGGCATGTTCTTCTTGTGTATTTCACTGTACACGTTCAGCTAAAAGAAATAGCACTGTATAATTTCAAGGAGACCATCTTATTTGGCAATACAGTGTTAAGTCTAATTGCATATTGGTAATAAGAATGATGGCATAATATTCCATTCCTTGCTTGTTTCTGTCTGCACCACTGTCACTATATATATATTATATATATATGTATATGTATTTCCACAAAATTGTTTATGCTATATTATGTTAAGCATTTTTGGGTGTCCAAAAGCATTCACTGAGCAAAAATAGTCCTTTCCCTCCACCTGTACTTTGTCTGAGAAAGTTTGTGATCTGTTGTTAAGTCGATGAGGGAAGGTTTGGGAATCCAGGTGTAAGCAGCAGCATTGCTCTACTTACTTAGTTTGGAGGTATACTTGAGAGCATTAAACAAACATGCTATTTACACTAAGATAATTAAACTTTTACCCTCTGTGGATTAGCCTCCTACAAGAAGAAAACAAACCTGTATTCTGTATTTTCTCTTATTCCCCTATTCCTGTGGTTTCTCTGGAGGAAACATTAAAGATAACTTTTCTGGAGGACGCTCTTTTGATAGTTTTGTATAAAATGTCTCCAGAAAACTTGATTTAGCTCAGTGAAACACTTTCTGTCCTCACTGCAAGATCTGAACTCAGAAGTTACCTGGCAGCTACCTCTAATTCAGAAGAGGAAAATGTTTCTCTGTGGTTCAGTGCTGGGGCGGAGGCTGGAGGGTGAGAGGGAAGGAACTCCTTCCCCTATGAGTGAGAGGTGTTCATAAAGCTCTTGGAGCAGCAGTGGGAAACTGAGCGAGCCATGAACCAGGACTTAGCAAGCTTCTATTTTAATACATGGTTGAGTTCTTTCCTATCTGACCTAAGAAAAGGAACTGTGACCTAAGCAGGGGGTGTTTTGGCTGTGAGGTCACAGTTCAGCAGGGGGTGGGTTAGGAAACAAAAGCATGCAGAAGAAAATTTACTCTTTGTCAAAGAGCAGTTGTAGAGAAAGAAGGAAATGCTGTTCTGTAGTAATAGGAAAGAAGTGAGCGTGTGCACAATGGCATCCTTCAAAGTGCACAGCTACTGTGTACTGGTAAGAAAAAGGGAGAAGCATCATGGAACCATGTTATTAAAAAATCTGGGGAAAACTGCAGCACTAAATCCTCTCCGGTGCTAATTGGTGTTGGTTTAAACTACTACATTTAAGACTATTAGCGCAATAACAGCTTAACTACAGTATTAGCAATTCTGACCAATAACTGATTCTAGATGTATTTGCATTCATAGATAGTCCATCTGATACTTCCGCTTCACTGGGCGAAGTGTAAAGAGAGTATGCCAGATGTTAACAGAAAAATGTGGAAAGAGGCAGCACAGGCCCTCTGGCTGGCATGTCTGAGCTTCGTTATCTACTGAAACTTGAGGTGGAACTGAGCTAACCAGGAGTCAGCATTTGCTGAATGGGATAGGGGGATAAGACTGAGAAGCTGTGAGCAGGACTTGCTGGCCTGGAAGATGGGGCCTGCAGTAGCAGAGGGAAGAATGCTCGTGGATAAGTGCGCAGGGAAAAGTCTGGCAGAATTCCTTGAAGTGCTGGCTCCAGCTGCTGCTGCGTCAGCTATGGAAAGTGAATTGAAAGTGACTGATGGGTTACCAGCCCCCACTGGAAGGGGGAGAGAGGGGCAGAACTAAACCCCCACTCCCAAAGCTATTAGTTGTCATAAATTAGGATGCATTCCTAAGAAAATAAAAGTTAGAGTAAACTAAATAGAAGTAATTTTAACATTTGAAAGCAATTCAGCAATTCCCTGTTTTTTTAGTTAGTGAGCCATGAGTCATTGGTAGAAACACGTAACATACATCTGTGTTTTATTGTCAGATTTGGTATTGTTACTTTAAGTATTGCTGCTAATGACAGATGTGATAGTTCTTGCTTTATCAAGGTTCAAACTAAAACCTACTAGACAGTTATTAGAAAGGAAGATACATAGTGATTTTGAAGATGTTTGGTTTTCAGCCCTCTGAGCCTGAAGGAGAGAATGAAGTGTGGCAATTTTAAGCTACTGTTAAGTTGTTAAAATCCTGTTTATTTTACTGGCAGTTGCCTTACTTGGTCACTGAGTGGTGACTGACAGACTTAGTTTTAATCTCTGAAGCTAGTCAAATCCTCCCTTAAAGCAACCTAAAACACCACCAAAACAAATAGATGGGTCTATCGCCCCATTTTCTCCTCCACACCTCACTCTCTCTGCTTGCAGTGATACTCTTGGGAGAAGGTGCTTGGTAGTCCCCCTGCAGCAAGCTCGCACAGCTCCCTGCAGTGAACAGAATAACCCTCCAAGCCCTTCAGGAAGGAAAGTCGCTGTCAAAGCAAGAGGCTGCCAACTCCATCAGTAGAGGTGTGTGATCGGCTGGTCTCTGCTCTTCTCCGCCTTGCACTGCAGCAGTGTCATGCTTCAGCCATTGACAAGTGCAACTGACTCAAACCCCAGGAATGTTTGAAGTTGACAGCAGAGGTAGCTACAGCTGCCACTCCAAACTTGTCATTTGTATCCTTCCCCAAGCAGAGACTCGGGGGAGATGTTGGTGCTCACTGCAGTTTGCAGGCTCACTGGCTGTTCTCTGTGTGTCACCACACACCCCAGGTCCTGCAGTTCTGCAAGGGAAAGGTCACCTCCTGTCACTGCATCTGCTTTGGTAGGTGGTTTTTTAGGGGTGTACATTTGTTATTTCTGGGGTAAGCAACCCGGTAACAGTGAAGCACTGTGTGAATTTGGTTATAATGAGCTTCCAAGTGAAAGATTTTCTCCAGTTTAGGAGACTAATTCCTGTGCTTGCCTTGTTCCTATGCAGGTGTTCAGCTTGAGCTCGGTGGTTACCAGTTGTTTGGTTTGCTCCGTTTAAAGTTTGAGATAAATACATTGTTACTGCCTTGGAAAACTGATCAAAAAAACCCCAAAACTATTTTATGATATGTTCAGTGATCCTTTGATGATTTTTTTTTCCTTTTTTTAATTGAAGAACCAAGAATTAATCACACATCAGAAGCGGAGCTGAGTTCTAGTTAATGTGACGCAAGGCCTTGGAACACACTTAAAATAATACGCTAAGCAAGTATGAGTGCTAAAACTTTGGGGGGCAGGGGAACAGGCTGGTGAAGAGAAGGTAGAGCCTTGGATGAGATAATTTGATGAAAACGCAGGCTTTTACCCATGTCTGTCAGCACTGTGAGACATTTTCATGTGCTCCCTTTGTGTGTGTGCAGGCTCACAGTTTGCCTGAGAGCCGTCCAGCAGCAGGTCTGCCTGTTCTGCAGGAATAGGTCACAGTGTTCCTCAGTGTGCTTGTTTTAAAGATGAAGAGCAGTTCATTTTGAGAGCAACATTTTAATCTTTCCCGCTTCTGCCATCTGTCATGAGCACGGCTGTGTCAGAGCCCTGTGCTTCACTGAACATGCCGGGAGCCCACTGGCAGTACCTGCCATGTACAGTGGGAGTGGGGAGTTACCACTGCAGGGCTTTCTAGACTAGCCACAGCCTGTATGTTGTGGTGATCTGTTTCACAGAGGCAAAGCTGCCCCTCTCTGTCTTCATGCTCTGGAAAGAAAGACAAACATGCTTTGCTTACTTTCTTAAACTTATTTTGTCGAATGCTGTTATGAGGAGCAGCAGATCTACTCTCAGCCAGCTTCTCTCCCCACACAGCAGCTCCTCAGCACTCCTGTTGTTGGCGAACAGCTTGTGATCAGCTCCGGTGATCATGGTGTGCATTTACGCATGAGACATCTTTGCCTGCAAGCCACCCAGCCCAAATTTGCCCATGGTTCCTTCTGAGCAAGTTCGCAGTCAGAGTGCCCACAGCTGCCACCAGCAGAACGTTTAGGATATGTTACTGAAGCAATTACAGGGCAGCTAACGTCCTCTTCTGTATCAGGAAACATTCAGGCTCTGGCTGAGGTAGTAGCACCACTGCAGAGGATGAAGAGCCAATAGCTGGTTTATTACTGGGCAGATACATTATCACAAATGGCTGTTGCAGGAGTCCTTCATAGAGCAAATATAAAGTGAAAAAAATTCCAGCAACCTGTTTCTCGAAATAGAGGGGATGATGTTGTGTTTGGGCCCCCCCCAAGAAATCTGGCATTACCAGTGATTATCACATGCTGTGCTTACAGTGCTTTCATCCAACACTTAAAAGCCCTTGAGGGGTCACCCTGAGGCAGCACTGGGAGGCTGTGGCAGAACTTGTTTGACTCAGTTTCTTACCTCTGATAGTATCCAAGTGCCAAGTTCTTCAACTACTCGAACTCCCAGATGGATAAAAAGTGAGCAGCTGTTTCTTCCTGAAGCTTACAAAATCCCCCACAACTACTGCAGAGGGCTTCCTACACTTGCTGACAGGCATAATGGTCGTTCACATCCCTAAAGGCAGTCAGCGCTCACTTCTACTCACCATTTTATGTATCCCCATTCATCCTCATACTGGGGATGCCACACCTCAGTTCGTATGTCTCTGGTACCCACATGGACACTTGCAAGATCATCTGATGTACTTGCAGCCCAGAAGGCCAACTCTGTCCTGGGCTGCATGAAAAGCAGTGTTACCAGCAGGTTGAAGGAGAGGATACCCCCCTCCACTCTGCTCTGATGTGACCCCACCTGCAGTACTTGTGTTCAGCTCTGGGGGCCCCAACACAGGAGAGATGGGGACCTGCTGGAGTGAGTCCAGAGGAGGGTCACAAAGATGCTCCAAGGGCTGGAGCACCTCTCCTATGAAGACAGGTTGAAAGTGCTGTGCTTTTTCATCCTTGGAGAAGAGAAGGCTCTGAGGAGACCTTAGAGCAGCTTCTATTGTCTAAAGGGGCTACAGGAAATCTGGAGAGGGACTTCTGACAAGGGCAGGTAGGGACAGACAGTGGGGGAATGGCTTTAAACTGAAAGAGGGTAAAGTTACATTAGACATTAGGATGATGAGACACTGGCACAGTTTCCCCTGAGAATCTGTGGCTGTCCCATCGCTATAGTGTTCAAGGCCAGGTTGGATGGGGCTTGAAGCAACCTGGTCTAGTGGAAGGTGTACCTGCTTGTGGCAGGGGGGTCAGAACTGGATGAGCTTTAAGGTCCCTTCCAACCCAAACCATTCTATGATTTTATGCATCTCAAGAGCATCTGAACAGGTCACAGAGTGACCATCTGCCACACAGCCAGCGAGCAGCTCCCTCAGAATCACGTCCGGTTCAAGCAGAGCAAAGGATGCCCCTATGCACACACACATACTTGGACACAGTCACACCCCCAGAGGACCACCGGGTTGTGAGATGACGCAAACCACAGCCCTGCATCAAACCACGTCCTCCCTTGGTGGCAGCAAACCTGACAGCGCTCAGAGTTCAGTTACAGGTACCATCAGCAGCCCTGTCCATCTACTGGTGACCTCCAGTGGGATCCACACTAAGTGGAACACCTCATATACAGCCACCCTTCAAGGAGGAGCCCAAGCACTCCCTCCCTTCCCCAGCAGCCATTGCTTCCTGCAATGTAATTGTCACTGGGTTGTTCTGGAGCTAGAGAAGGATGCATGTACTTGGTGCTTGCTGGATAATACACCTGTCAAGGCAGTATCTGCAAAGCAAGATCGTTCCTGACAAAAGAAGCCGCTGGTATCTCTCATGTCCCTTGCACAGGTGTTTCCTTAAAGGAAGAAATAAGAAAGGCCTGGCTGGCTGCCGAGTGCCAGAGGCACACGAGTATCCCGGGGCTGTGCCAGCACGGCTGTGGGAGCAGCAGCCCCCTCCCGAGAACCTCCAGGGGGATGCTGGGTTTTTGGAAGCATCTCCTGGCCTCCGCCTTCTCCTCCCCCTCTGAGCAGACCGTGGCCTCTCCTCAGCACCGTGCTGGGCTGGGTGCAGCGCGCTGCACTGCGGACCACAGCACTGCAGTTCCTGACACAGCCTCCTCTCTCTCAGAGCTGCAGCTCCTACCACAGCCAGAATGGGAGCCCACCAGTGGGCCTGAGCACTGGCAGCCACAATGGTGCTTGGTGGCCCCTGCTCCACGCAGGAGATGAGATAGATAGTTCTCTTTGTAAAGAAGGGGCAAGCAAGTTCACATGAAGGTGAGACTGAAGAAATGTCCTAGGTCTGGAAACCAAACACATTTTGTGACGTTTAATTGCTACGTTCTCTGATATGTAAATGCTGAAAGAGTTCTTACTGCACTATCACAATGCTTTCTCCAAGGTCTCTCAAAGCAATCAGGGAGAATACGCAAGGTACTGAGTTTGCACAAGTAATTTACAACTAATGTTTCTTTTTGAGCTACTATTTAACAAGTTAATTGATTATCAGTTATTATTACTACAGCATAGGTGCCTCATACGAGCGTGTCCACTAGAGGCTGGGGAGCAGCCAGCTCAACAGCTGCCCTACTCTGAAGGATGGGACGTACAGTGGACACCAAGTTGAACATGGGCCAGGGGAGCATTCTTGCTGCAAATAAGGCAAACCACAGCCTGGGCTCCATCAGGAAGTACAGGTCCAACAAATCAAGGGATGCACTTACTCCCTGGTATGTGACACAGCTGAGGGAGCGTGTCCAATGTTGCGGTCCTGCTTTGGGCCTCTCGGTCAACAGGGATGTTGAAAAACCATAGATGCTCCAGTGGAGGGCTCCTGAGGTGTTCAGGGAGCTCAAGCACACAACCCACTGGAAAAAAGCTGGAAGGACTGGACTGGGTCTGAGGAGAGCAGGCTGCAGGATCACCTAATAATGGCCTAATGTTACCTCAGGACAGTTACGAAGATGGAGCCAATGTATCTTGATAGCTGCAGCCAAATGCAGCAGGGGCAGCAGCCACAAACTCTATCTTGGGAGCTTGGGGCAAGACAGCGGGACACACTGTGTTACTGCGAGGGCAGGGCAGCTACTGTGTACATGCTGAAATACTTGTGTTTCAGCTACAGAGGGGTCATGTAGCTTCCATCCCTGAGGTTTTTAGGCTTCAGCTAGCCACATGCCCTGAGTGCTGGCACCAGTCCTGCTGTGAACAGGAGGGGCTGTATCTCCAGAGGGCCTCACAAACACCATCACTGTGATTCTGCAACCTGCTGAGACAGAGCATCTGTAAAACCCCAGGCAGAAGCAGCGCAGTGTGGTGCCGGGGATCACCCACACAGAGCACCCTGTTTCGCTGTCAGTAATTCATACCCCTGGTGCAGCGCTCCCATGCTGGGCTGAGCCCACACAGCACCCCAGGCACTCTGACAGCAGCGGGGAGCACAGAGCAGAGGAGACAAAAGCGTGCACAATGCAGAGGTGCCAGGCCCTGGGTATGTACCTCTGCTCTGCAGACTGTGCTGCACGGGGGCTCGCCTCTGCTAGCTCAGCTATTTCCAAATCCTGTTTCTCAGCAGCATGGGAGCAAACCCAAGTGCTGTTTCTTTCAGAAAAAAGAAATATTGCAGTAAATCCCTCCACTGAGGCTTACTCATTTCCTCTCCCCCATCTCTGGCTACCTGCTTAGAACAAAGACAAAGGCCCTTTCATAATACAAGGGCTTTTTTTACCTACTTGCTCAAACAGCCCCACAAAGCTGAAAGTCCAGCAGGGCCTGAACACAGCTGTAGCCTGCATCTGAGTAGGTTACATGGAGACTAAAGAAGAGCATCCAGCCTTCTGTGTGTCTCTCGCTGTGTAAACAACCACTGGTATTTTAAGCATGCATTTACGTCCAGAGATCTTCAGTACTATTCTGGGCCTTTTTATTTTGCAACTGTTGGAGGCACCAGCACTGTTCCAGAGCTCGTGCTCCACCAGCACTCCTCCCTGGCACGCATCTCCCCTCTATGGCAAACAAGTTTCTGGTAGAACCAAATTTCTCCAGGGCACAGAGTGGCAGCAGCGTTAACCAAGGTGAATGCGAGACGAACAAAGGCCGCACGCAGACCAGAAACCACGCACTTGCATTTTTATGCCACATCAGTTGTCAGGTGTCCTAGTAAGCAGCCGCCTGATCCTGGCTAAGGGAGAATTAACGCTGACAGGAACAAGTACCCTTTACAGTCCTTGCATGCTAACCAGGCAGCAGATCCCAGAATCATCAGTGTGAACTGCATCTGCTCCCAACCACTCTCATAAACAGTGTTTGAGCATGAAAAGGTTAGAGGGAAAACCCGTTTGAGCTGTCTTACCCACAGTTTTGATTTCAGTAACCTCTAGGACCAAATTTCTCTACAGTGACCAGAAAAGCAAACAAAAAGCTTGCTCTGAAGTAACCCTTGTGTATCAGTCACCTGGGTGAGTAATTACTAGTTTTTTTACATTATCCTGTTTTTTTTCTTTTTTGACATTGACAATGTGCTAACCATTTAGCATCATTTGAAGTTACAGCCAAGTTTACATAGCAACTGACTCATTGCTGAATCCTCCTCCTGCTCCCAATGCTCTGGCAGAGGCAGACTGAAGCAAGAGCCACATCCAGGTTAGTTATTGGCCAAGTCCTGATTTCAGCCCCTTCCCTGCAACAGCGAGCCTAGGAGAGGCCGGCTGCACTGGAGGAGGCAGCTCGTGCCTCCAAGCAAGGGGAAAAGCCGCACACACTGCAAACTTGATGTAACACCAAGGTAAGGCCTCCTGCTCCCCTCAGCCTATGCGGGGTGGCTGTGTTGGGGCTGAGGCGCTGCTCTACCTGCACCACAGCCCATTTGTTAACACCAGTTACAAAGCTGCTGCGCTCAATTTCCCCTTTCCTCTCAGCAGCTTTTTCTGATATCCTGGCTCTCTGCCCGTCCTCCACAGCGCTTCTGGCTGGGACAGCTCCAGCTGTACTTACTCCCACCTTACTAGCTCATAACTACAGTACATGCACACTTCTTTGCTTGGGAGAGTCCAACCCCTGGCAGTTAAACATCTGCAGAAACACTAAAGTACCTCCCGTCTCTCTAACGCAGCTGGATTTCTTCTGGCTTAGTTTGTGGTTGGACTTTTAGAAAGCACTGGCCTAATCTTCCGTAAGACCATGAACAAGAAAACCTCCAAATCCCAAGATGATTTTATCACCTATTTCTATTAAAAACATTGCTCAAGAGCATTGTAAGGGTTTAAAAACTCAAACTAGTGGCTTGCACCACAAAGCAGTTTTAATGTGCAACTGGTACTGATGGCACATGGCATTGCCAGAGCAGGGATTGCAGTTTTATTCATTCCACCATCAGAAAAATTGGGCAGGATCTCTACAAATAATGCACTCCAAACCTCTAGGAGAAAGAAAACCCAGTTTGCACTGCACAAAAAAAGGAGTAAGCCCCACTAAACACAAACCCAAACCCCATGTTGTACCTCATGATTGCCCACCCCACCCCTGCCAGCAATATGGGCACTTTTCCTCAGGTCAGCAAATTCTCTAAGCTGTGGGAAGTGACCCGACACACAGCTCTGCACTCCTCACCATGTAGCCATCAGCTAAGTTTTCTATCACTTTAGTCACAAACTGCAAATCTATAGAAGTGTTTTTTCTAGGTTAATGGCTTTTCAGTCAAAGTCATCCACACACATCACAATAAATCCCTTCCCTAGGAATGACATGACACACTGAGCGGGGCTCCCTCCCAGGCAAAGGTCCAGCCTCATGCAAGGGCCGGCCTCTGCTCCACCACGAGGGGTGGGGAGGCTTTTAGACTCATAGTTAACACATAGTCCTGAGTTTATCAAACCCGCTCTTTCATTCAGGAGTGTCTTAGTACAAACAGATACTCCTTTCCCAAGTGTATGTGTGGCTTTTTTCTTTTACACATCATACATTAAAGAATTGAAAACAAAACATCCCAGACTTTTGAATTAAAATACAAGCTTTACAACCACATAGTGAGTGTATGCTCTTATATTTCAGTTTAAGACTATATAATTTTATAGAGTACCAAAATAAGCAAAGGATCAGCACTCCATACAAAGTGTTAGTTCTTGTGAGGGTAGAAGGGAGATGGACTTTTAATTACACTAAACTTCTTTTGCAAGTCTAAAGAAAATTCCATTTCAGCAAAACAGGTTTGGGTTTAAATTCCCAACACTTCTAGGTCATTGAATAGCGTTTCTTTAAAGACACTTTACATTGTTCTCACTCAAAGTAAAGGGATGATTTAAAGCAGTATTAACAAGGAGGTGGTGCTGTTACTGTTTAATGTCAATATGCAAATGTCATCTGCTAGAAAAGCTAAAAGAGCAACACAAGTGCATCTTTACTTCTGAAGACTACTAGGAACGGACTAACATTTGAGAGAGGTTTCAAGCAGGCTACACCGGCTCTGGGCCTGGGCTGCTGTCAGGTCAGCCTCTGCAAGGCAAACCCCAGGTGCTGGCAGCAACACGTGTTCACGCATGCACCCAGAGTCCGACTCAGGACGGTTATGCCTCTCCCCACCTTACAGCATTAGAATGCAAGAAAGCTGCAGCCAGCATTGCCACTGCAAGTTTACAAAAGCAGAAATCTCAACAAAATAGCATTTAAACCAAATGGAAGCTCTCTGTTCAATTCCAGGGTTCCTTCCCCAGGACAACCCTCCTGTCCTGCCCCCCGTCCCATTTCTCCCCCTGCTCCTTCCCTACAGTCTATTTTACAATAAATAGGTTAAATGGATTTACATGATGCAAGCGCAACTCAAAGACTTTTGCCCTATACATATAACCATGTTAAACTGTGAGATTATACATGTGATAGATCTCTAACAGAGCAACCACCATTTAGATTTTTAAAGAAACACAAGTATTTCAGCATGTACACAGTAATGAGTTCAAAACTGTCCAACATAATCGCTTTTGTACATTCTCTTCCTCTTTATAGCCTTAAAGGGATTTTAGACCTTGATGGCGACAATCCCAAAACAAGAGTAAAATGAATTTATTTTATTGCAAACAAAAGTCTAGAGTTAAACTTCTCCACCCACTTTCTTTAAAGAGAAAAGGAATCAGCAGGCTAAGGAGATACACCCATTTGAGAATTGACATGATTAAAAATTAGATAGAAAATGGGTGACTCACAGTTTCATTAGCTTACAAAATGGTGGAGTAACTACTACAAGCACACTAGGTATACAGTATTTTGTGGGGAAAGAGTTATACAGACACACAGCTAACTTCATATAGATCCCATTAGACAACTGGATTTACAACAAGTTTTGTTTAATAAGAAATGGGCAAAGCCAGCTTCTTTTCAGAATCAAAATGCAGAACAAATGGAAAAGAAATTATGGTGTTGTACCTTCACAAGTTTGAGCCTCCACAAATAAATGCAACCGAGTTTTACAACTTTTAAGAGCTTCTATATACACTCCACCTTCACTACGTTGCCCCGGGTTTCCTCTTTGCCCCCAACATCTCACAGAGTTCTAAGTGTTACAAAAAAGTCCTAGTTATTGCCAGAAACTTTGACCTCCCGCTCCACCCCTCCCCACCCAGCAGCTTTGTAGAGATGGTGGAGTGTAATTCAGAGCTTTACATAATCTCACGGTGTTGCGGAGGGTTAGCGAGGAGCCTCCGTGCCAGTCTGGTTGCTAACATTTCTATTGTATTGTGACATGACTCACGACTGTTTCTTAGAAATTGGGGGATGGGGAAAAAGGAGAAAATTCTTTAATAAAAAGACACCAGGTACAAAGCAACGTTTTACTTTTGTTGTGGTAAAAAAAAAGTCACATTTTACAGATAAAATGTAGAACCCTGAAATACTGACACATTCTCTTATCGTGCACAATGCTGAGGTTCTCTTACGAATCACTTTAAAACTGCAATTAAAAATGTACAAAAAAAAGAAAAGAAAAAAATCAACCCACAAAAGCTTCTAAAAAAGGAACCCGCAGGCACTTCCTCTTGTGGAATGTTTAAAAAGTTAGCCTACTAAAGAAAACAGTCGACTTCTTGTGAAGGTTTTGGAGAAATATGTATCAGTTCATTTATTTGGGTATTCAATAATATCCTTGGTGATAATGCTGACTCCATGGCTTCTGACCCCAGAATTGCTGCAATAAAGGGATAAATAGTTAATTTTAACCTGGTATCACATAAATGTTACATTTCCTACGGAAAAAAGAAAGGTGTTTAGCACCCAGTTCTCCTGGAACTCAAGCAGATTAAAGTGCTCTCAAATAGCAGGAAGTTCCCGAACAACTGAAGGCAGTTAAGAATTCACTTCACTGTAGTAATGTGAAGCCAAATACTACATACCATTAAGACTGATAAGCCACAGCTGATATTTGATATATCAAGATCATCAAACCAGACCAAGTTTTGCACAGAAACCTATTTATAGCAATATTACCTACCATGAGAAGATTTTGCTACCCAGTTTTGATTACACATCTAATTATTTCAGACAGCACTCTGAAACATTCAAGTTAACAATCAGTGGAAAGATAAAGTTATGACTACTTACACCCTGCTGCCACTGGTTGTAGCCCTGAGATTGGTTTTTGTAGCCACGATTATTTCCCCTTCCTCTGAAGTTCTGTAAGAGGACAACAGTTTTTAACTACTTCATCTACAACCAGTATTTCGTAAGTGTACAAATATTAGTCTATTACCACCAGAACATCACATACCATATAGAATCAATCTTTCAAATATGAAGTCTCAGGCATAGGTTTAAATAAGGCAGAGTAAAAAGTCCCTGAAAAACACTACCTCACCCTCCAAGCAGCTGCTCCTTAAACGTGGGGCAAGAGCCTCAGAATTAATAAGCCAGTTCAAACTCACTGCCAGTGAGTCTGGAAAGCTATAGCTAATCCAGTTCTGACTCACCCTATTTCCAGCTGCTAAACTGCACCAGGACAACTAAAAATACAAGAGCTTGCCTATTTTTAGTTAGGAAATGCTGTAGCTGCTACAAGGATGTGTTATCTGAGCAGACAAAAGGATAAGGTTCATACAACTGAAAACAGAAAAGTTAGCCCACAAAACTTCAAATGCAAGATACGAAGTAAGAAGGGGACATTAATATTAGTAGATAAAATACTGCATTTCTGCTGTTTGTGACGATTAGACAAACCTGAGCCCTGTTTACTACCTTGGGCTCCATCTGCTGGTTCTGCAGCAATCCAAATTATGTTTTCAAATAATTCCACTGATACCACATCAGTTAACACCTCAGTTAGCATGTCTTTATACTAGCTGCGGTTGATACCAGACACCAAAAGCAAACACACTCTCCAGAGCAATTTCCAGAAAGTTCCCTAGGTGCTTAATAAAGATACACCTTGACCCGAAGACCAAACAACAGTTACTACTATCGGGATGTGGGGGACAGAATCAAACACAAGCCTTCACACATGCCCTAAAAGCCTTTATCTTTTAGCAGGAGAGAGGTGCACTTTTAACATGGAACCCCCCCATTTCAGCAGAATTTCTTACGCAACATTGAGAGCTCTGGGCACACAGAAATCCCCCAAAAGCATCACCTGGTTGTAGTTTCCCCTGTTGGGCATTCCACCTCTGTTATAGTTTCCTCTGTTTGAGTAGCCACCTCTGCTTGGAAAGACAGGGCCACGAGGATACGGGTAGCCAATTGCACCACTGCTGCCTCCGCCACCACCACCGCCTCCACCACCTCGCTGAGGCATGTTGCCTCCCCTCCTATTGTATCCACCACGATTGCCAGGGACTGCAGGGAGAAAGTTGCTCCAATCAAGTAACTGTTAGGTCTGAAATATTTCTAACATTACGTTTACTGTCCAAAATAACAATGGTATAGAAATAAGACGTCCAAATTCAGTGCAAAAATTTCAGTGCAAAGATTTAAGTCGCAAATGTCAATTTAATCATGTACTAACCCCCCATACAGCCTGGGATACAAACACCAAACCTAACATAAAAACTCAAAGCTGGGCTTCAAACTACACAAACAGCATAATCCATGATCCTGCCAACCTTCACTTTTGAAGTTGGACAATTAACTTTGTGCTAGTACACTGAACTTACTGAAGTCAAAACCAAGGTTCCCACCACGTAACTATTGCAATGGAAGTACTCCACCACCCCCCAGGAGCAGCCTCCAGACTTTACAGGCTTGTTTCTAAGCTCACCTCCTCCTCTGAAGTTGCCCCGCATGTTGAATCCTCCACGTCCTCTCTGACCCCTATTAAACTGATTTTTATTGCTTTTCTTGTTCTTCTTTGAGCCAGTATTCTGTTTCTTTTCTGGTGGAAGAGACTTCTTACTCTCTTCTTTGTATTGTTCCAAAAGCTTCTGAGCTTCTTCTTTTTGTAACTCTACATAGATTATTTCATCAAAACATTCTGCTACCTCTGGCAGTGTGAAGTTCCCTATAATTGCAAAAACACTGAGTATTCAGTATCTACATTCAGGTACAGTTAAAGTTGTAATTTAATCACCTTTCTCCCATTTTTCCTCCCTCCCCCCGCATTCCTTCAGCATAGGGACATTACAGAATTTGAGCATTTAAGAAAGGTAACAGTGACAAAAGAAATAAACAGGTCTTCATGGAGTTGCCAGTACTGTGCCAAACCTTGAGAACATTCTGCCTATATCTTTTTTTTCTTTTATAAGCCTCCACTCAGAGTACCAGTTTCTGCCAAATATGTCACTTATATAGGGCACTTTATGCCAAGACAGCTTTGTGCATCTGCATGAAGCATATCAGCATAACTGAGTAGTGTTAAGGACTGCAGCAGAGGGAACACAATATAGTGTTGTCCTACAAGTTACAATAGTCTTCCAGTTTTGATTAAGTACAACTGTTTAAGATAAAGTGATTTTTTAAACTTCACGTTTACTTAATCCTTTAAACAGATACTCAGCATCCTAAAACACAGTATAGGATTATGTTCCATGCCTTTCATTTTGAGAACTGCATGCTCTGGAAGATCTTTTCCCTCCACCTCTGCCTTCTTTTGTGTTCTTTGCTTGTAGTCTTCATCTTTTGGGCAAACAACAACTGCTTTGCGCTGGAAGCCTGCAAACAGGCACATTTTTCTCCTCTGCGCAGCTGCAGACACATTTGTCTGAAAAAAATGCAGTAACTTACTACACGTAGCTGTCATTGTAAGAGTTAAGGAAGTCAACTTATGGTGTATAGACTTCACCTCTACAAGAGCTTGCAATGAAGTTTACAAATAACTGGACATAAAGATGCTGCATAATGCAAAGTTACGAGCTCATATCCACGTGTTAAAACACTATTCCTCCCACATCCCATAAATCCACAGAAGTTCAGACAAGCATTTGTAAACAGTATCTCAACTTTGTGTCCCCTGAATGAGTAGTAAGTCAGTAAGTGAAACAACAGCTATTAATTATGTAACTTGAATCCCATTTAATTACTGCACTACAGCCTATAACAAAATTTCCTTAACCATTCTTCACTGAAGCTTCTACCTGATCCAAAATGAAATTCCGCTTCTTACGAGCTGCAATCTCAATGAACTTTCCAAGACACTGTGGAGCTCTCTGCAACAGTGTGTTAAGTTTTCCAGTGTCTGCCATCTGCCGCTTAAAACCTGCCACCTGCGGAGAGATTTCCTAGAGTTAATTAATGTAGCTCTGAGACATGCAGACGGCATTTTTCGTTGCTAAATGCTTTCTGCACGGATTCAACGACTGCTCGATTCAAAGCTGCAGCTACAAACTTGTAACCAGAATTCCCAAAGTCTCTGTGAGACACAGAGCTTTATAAATGACTCTAGGTCAACCAATACAGCTAAATCCAAGGTATGCTCATAACATTATCAAATCATATCACTGTCCTCAGAACATTCAGCTTTAAGAAGAAATACTTGAAAAGTCAGCAAAAAATAGCACCAGGAATCCTTCAGAATCCTGCTGTGCCATGTAGGAGCTCAGAGCTCAGTGAGATAAAAGAACATCTTTAATAGTCACTAGCTAACCAGTAGCTAGGTTCCTGAGATCTCTTTAATACAAAAGAACCCCAAAGACTCTGGGATTACAGCAAGCTTTTAACATACCAACAACTAAAATGTTACCACTTACCATCATTTTGTCCATAATAGTGTTTGTCCCAAGAATGTTGTATTTCCCAGGATTTGCTGCTGCATGTTTGGTAACCCATGTAGTCTTGCCAGCTCCAGGCAAGCCAATCATCATCACCACCTATGATGACAAGTTCTATACTTGAGATACTAGTTCGAAGCTTTTCTTTAATACGCAACTTAGACTAACAAGCCTCATGGAAACTGAGGCTGGTGGAATAGGGATACTGGAGGGGTGAGGAGTCAGGGGATACCAAGCACTAAAGCTCCCAGACAAAATGGTCTGTGTTGTGCTATCTCCACAACTCCGATACTATCAACAAGAAACCTACCTCACAGTCTTTCTTTTGCTCAGGTCCCTTTGGTCCTCGGACCCTATCCTCCAGAGGGACCTTCTGGATGAAGGTGTACTCTTCTGGTACAGGAAAGTAAGGTTCCTCCTTCTGACCAAAGTTGAACTCAACTGCACAGTTATGGCAGAGAACGTGTGGGAACAGTGGCCGCCCATCAAGAACTTCCTTGCTTATTTTGAATGCAACACCAAGCTCTTGTCCATTCTTGGAGTATGAGAGCTCCACTTCATCACCATCAAAATTCTGGTTTTCAGAGAAAGCATTGGTTTCGGTAAAATTACTCACCTTGCTCTATAAAGTTGTATTTGTCATTTCACTATATTGTCTATTCTAACTCGACCTCTGTAACACTAATGCATCACAAAGGAACTACCGAGTTATTTTCCTCTTAGGATGAGTTACTATCAATGATAGTCTCGTTTAAAACCTGTTGTGTTCACCACCACCCCATATTCACGCCTGTCTGTTAATATACAATCATAACACACTGACAGCAGTTACTGTTGGCAATACCTGCTATTCCTACCTCCTCCCTATGCTAAACTTGTCTTGCTCGAAGTTTTCATGTATTTCGTTTACTACCTCTCACAAAATAGTCTAAAAATTCAAGGATGTTTTTAAAAGAAAATATAATGAAAAACTTACAGCAAAACACCCGATCACATCATTTTCATCAAACTTCTCACCAAAGTCTTCAGTCTCACAATTGCATGTCTTTATTCCTTTTAGAGAATATCCGTAAGAAAATTCTTCTTCACCTGAAGAAATGTAATTTAAACTTGTTAAAAAAAGGCATTTTCACCTAATCATTCAGAAATAGTCACTTTACATCTACTTCAAAGTCAGCTGCTGTTCAGAATGTTTTGATTAATGCCACAACAAGCTATGACCCCCAAACCAGCTACAGCTTGTTCGTATATTCAAGAATACTCTCACTTGAGATAGAACAGCAGTGCTTCCCAATCCCAGTTTTAAAAGCCTTAATGCTGCTAGCTCCAGATTTATGTTGACACAAAGCTGAACTGTCAGATAAAGCCATGAGCAAGTATTTTTAAACTCTGAAGACCTGATTATGCACCGGTATACCTGTGCCGTAGTTAGTCAGAAAGGCTTTCTGACTTTAGTCTCCAGCAGCACTTACCCCTCCCATTTTAAGGGGAGTTTAGCAGACCTTCAGCCTATGCGACAGCTGAGGATGAAGCTGCAAGGAACAAGCTAACAGAAGTGTCAAACACGAGGACTCGGGCGGAACTTAACACGAAAGCTGCTGCTGCTGTCAGAACATACCAATTAGCATACATTTCTTAAAAGACATTTCTCAGCAGCAGGTATTATCTATAAATATCATTTATGATCAGTTCCTGGAGATCTAATCTTTCTTCCTAGCTACTTTCAGAAATAAGGATTCTCCTTCCAGGTCAAAAGAACGATACTGTACTTATCTAGGAATTTTTCTTCACTAGTTGAATCTCATACTATGCCCCACCCTTAAAAAAAAAATTAAGTGGGAAAGACCCCCTCTTCCTATTTATGGCACTACATGGAAAAGACAAATGCTTGATCTTGTCAGGTCGTTAGGAACATTTTCAACAGCCCATACCTGACCACTGAAAGACTTAACTCTCAAATCATCAATGCCTTTTCAGGCCTGAATACTTAACAACTTTATCTGGTCCCAGTAATAAGCTTTCCCACACCACGTCCAGTGAATGATCCAAGTTAAGACCATTTTTCAGAACACATGGACTACAATCACTGAACTTGCCCCATCTGTTGAAGAAAAAATTACTTAAAACTTCAATCACATACACAACAAACAACAGAAAAATAGTCAAATGTTTAAGCCTTACCAAGCAACATTCCACTTGCATTCAGTGACCAGCCAACTCTCACTTCATGTATGTCAATGTCTTTTGTATACAGGTGTTTAACAGGAATCTTTTCTGTAACCTATTTTTAAATTATTCATTAAAAGGTATGTAATATTTATTAGACACTACTGAGATGGAAACACAAAGGTAACATATGTAACCTTTACACTTTGGTTAAATCGTTGCTAAGTCCCAGTAATCACCTTCTGCAAAAACAAAACATGCTTCAGTGAAATATGTGAAACAACAAGCCAGTGACTAAATAGTTACATCTCCTGACTGATCAATGAAGATGCAAGATATCATATACCTTCCAAGGACTCAGTCACAGCAGTCCCTCTCACTGGCCAAAAGCCTTGATCTTTTTTATATGGTATTAAAATCACAAACAAGATGTAGCGGGTTTTTTTTTTGTTTTGTTTGTTTTTTTTTTTTTTTTAAAATAATCACCATGAAGTTGTGATTAACAATAAATTATTTTACCAGTAAAATGTGGTAATGGATTAAAAATATTGCTGCATATAGACTGGGGAAACTACTGCGCTCTTGTGTCCCTTGCCACAGTAAGACGACTTCCTGGGCGATTTGCCAGCCTCCAAACAACATAACCAGATTCAAAAAAACTCTATCTAAAAGCACTGGAATCTGTAGGCAACCAGCTATTTTCCAGCTGCCTTTACAAACTTCACCAAACTAAAGTAACTAATAGGTATCCTACCAGTTTCCAGAACTGTGTGCGCCAGGGGACACCAAGGTGAAAACTGATTTGAAAGTGAACAGGGCAGTAAATACCAGCACCAATTTAGTTTCATTATCCTGAGTTACAGGTACCAAGAGACACAGGGATCACTTGCTGCAAGAACATGGGAGAATGGGATCACTACCCACTCCTCCTGGGAGTAGTTAAATTTGTAAGTACTGAAGAGAACAGAGAAAGCATTTATATACACAGGCACATCAAATGAAAAGAAGCCTTTAACAGCAGGTTTTTTTTAAACAAGCTTTGTGCCTCCTGTTACTCTTCTGTCAAAAGCTGGAGAAATCTTTTTTCACAAGGCTGATTCCTCTTTTCCATTCCTACCCTTTAGGTGAACTCTTGAACTCAAAATACAAGTACCTGCTAAATACTCGCATTCACTGTGTGCACAAGTCAGAATTATTCAGGTTGAAAGGGACCTCTGGAGGTCATCTAGCCCTACATATCTGCTTAGAGCAGGTCAAACTCAAAGGCTAAGTAGGAGCAGAAAAAAAGGACTGCTGGGATAATTTACATCCCTGAAAAAAAGGAAAAGGAAGAAAAAAAAAAGAAAAAAAGAGAAAACCAAGCCAAGCGTTCTGTAATCTTCAGAAAGCACAAGCGAACTTCTGGCTAGTGAGTACCAAAACTCTGGAAGAGCTGATGCATGAAATTCTTGCTTCAGAAATGAGTTACACATTCCTGCAAGTGGCTTTTCTTTTTTGTGGGGCTTTTTTGTTGTTGTTGAACAGAAGTTCTTAGAGGTTTTCCTCTAAGTAGAGGTTTTCCAAATTGAGCCATCTTTTATCAGGAACAATTTTATAGGCTCTTAAGAGAAGGCCTTCTGAAAATCCTGTTCACCTGAATTAGTTTCAGCTAAGTCCAGAAAATTTGAAAGAATAAACAAAACCGCATCTAAGCATGCAAGAAGCAATCTCCCATAAAACACCAGTTTAACTCACCTTCATCTCAAAGCAGACTTTGCCTTTAGAAACTCCATAGGAGGCTCTCCCTCCAGCCCAAAGGAAAGCAAAGCTTTCCATGGTCAGAGAGGAAGCACTAAAGCGGTCTCTTGAGATTTTAAAATGCAGGTCACAGTTATCTGTTAACATAAAAATCACTGTTTACTCTCATTACAAAGTAAAGTACAGTTGTCCAACTTTATGCATTAAAGGTGATTTTCAGAACAAACTCCCAGCAACTGCTCAGCATCTTTCAGGAAACCAACTGAACACATGCCTAGACTGAGCTGCAGGCTGAAGGTCAGCCAAAATCTTATGAAAAGCCAGCCAACAAGAGTAATTTTCAAGCTGCCATCCTCACTTCTGTCACCAAATTTCCTCTATTTTTATTATCTGCTTGGAAACCTGGTTTTCACCTCACCTTTTTCCATCAATATAGAGCAAATGAATCTGCATCAAGCCCTGCATTTGCTAGATACCTTTTTTGTACATCTGCTTACCTCTCATGCCCAAACCTAAGGGCAGCTGAGAGGTAAACAGGAACGTAAGTACTTCTATTTAAGTACTGAAAGTAATACTGTCTTGGTTTACATAGTCAATCAGCAAGTCCAGTTAAATTAAGCCAATTAAAATCAGTTCAGTCAAGTGCAGGTAGGTTAAGCAAGCAGAATGTGGCAAGAGAACCTACTTCACCTGAGAAACACCATTTGCACTACAAATTCACCTATTGCCATAACAACTTAAGTGGAACCTTTTACAGACATCTTCAGGCTGCACACTGAATTTTGAAATTTGTCTTCTAACTGTCTTCAAAAAGACAATGCAAAATGGTAACACGAGGTGCAGGATATAGAATTTGAACTCCCCAGAGCAAGGAATCCATAGAAGAAACTTCAAATCCATTTGACAGTTACAAAAAAGGAGCAAAATGAGCAAGCAGTGAGTTGTTCTGCCCAGGTATAAAACCTGCATGCCACCCTAGGACCCTGAAATGCAGCCTTCCCTGTATTACTGGTAACACATGCACGAGAATCTTGTGCTTGCATACAGCTATCCTCAGTTGTAACTACAGTAATTGGGATTCCAGCGTTCTTTCATTAGTACTCCTGACTTACTTTGTTGCATGAAAACCAGATAAAATCATAAAGAATAAACCCACCTGTATAGGTTGCTTTTAGGACAAGTGAGAACAGAACTTGAAGTTCAGCTTCCTTATAAGACACAGCCCTTAACAGCACTAAACCTTTTATGTCTGGATCACTATGGTCCACAAAAGAGAGCACCAAACTGTTACATAGTTCAATCTTAAAGCTGTTTGATTCTGATCTCTGAGCAGCCTGTTGACACTTGAAACTAAAAGTAGCAAAAAGCAGGAACTACTCAGTTACTGGGAAAATGAGAAGCTTCCATAAAGGTGACTACTCACCAGGTTAGCAGCTAGTAACTTAAGATTTAGTTACCAAAATGTTAAGGATGGTATATCCAGCAATTCATGTGACTGAAATGAATACCTCCTTCCATTTCGGAACATTTCTCAGGAGAAAAAATCCACCTGAAGCCACTAACAAATACGTCAGTAAATGCCCAAGTTTAAAATTTCCTTCCATGGTGTTTGAAGAACCGAACAAGTTCAAGCATCACTTAACTGCACCAAGTCCTTATACTTACCCTCACGAACGTATCAACTTTGTTCCAGTCATGGTGCATCACAATAATAGTAACATTTATAATCTGCCTCAAAAGCCACAGTTTGCAGGTGCTTTTCCCCTTCGATGTCCTCCTGACCAATTCTCTCCCATTAAATTTGCACAGATCAGACACCCTCCCACCATCAAACTCCCAGGTTGCACAAATGCATCATTTTTCAGGAGGTCTTATCTGATGTTAAATTTATCAGGAGACATGAATAGAGCCTCAGCAACTTATGCATGAAGCTCACTTCATAAATTGTACTATTGTAGTCACCTACACTACCAACTCTGAAAACTTCCTGAAGTTAAAAGCTCATGTACTACATAATTAGTTTCCCAAGCTGTTTTTAGGGTGTTCTACGCTCAACTCTGCATTTGGCCACCCTGGTTTCCATACTAGGTGTTCTGGTTAAGATTTCTTGATAAAAAACTGTATGGTATCACAGAATTAATGGGAACATGAATCTTATTCCTGCTGAAGACCCATATATCCCTCTATTCTATACTGAAAATGGGTGGAAACACCATTCCTTTTTTTTTAGTTATTTGGTAAAGGAAGTTCACAGATGTATTCACTCCGCATTTCAGAAAGTGTGGTTTTCAGATTAATAGCATAAGCTTGCATCTTTACAGCGTAAAAGAATCTGTGTTTACTCACAAGTATCAAGACAAACCACTGTGTCATCAAAATGTTCATCTTCCTCTTCAACAGGGGGTTGAGGTGACTTAGCCCTAAACAAAACAAAAACAACCAACCAACATATAATTAAGCTACACCTATTTCCACACTATAAAATAAGCATTTCTGTGCTTTTCTTCTCCTCATTCACAAAATGCTACCCAGCATCACATTTATTTACCTGCTGTACTTATTTTCCTCTATGTACTCAAAATATCCACGGCCATGGTCTTCACGTGGTCTCTTCACTCCTCTCTTTTTCTCACCAGGTTTTTGTTCTGCTTTAGCATCGCCTGCAACAAAATTAATGATTTAATTACACAAAATCATTCTTCATAATCTGGAAGAAAATGCTACATGATGGTTCCAACTTTGGAAACTGTAAGAATCTACAGCACGAAAAAAAAGAATACTACCCTACAGAGGATTCTGCTTTGTACTAAGATAAAAGCCAGCATCTCGAATTTTCTCAGAGGACCCAAAAAACTTGTCTGCTAAATCATCTCAAGAGGCCAGCACACCATGCACCGCCGGTGCAGCGCTCGATGTTAGGGTACACAAAGACCGCTCCCGAGCGGCGAAGTTCAAAAAATAAAACAAAGATCAAGACAAAAAAAAGCCCTCCCGCGATGCCAGGCCGGCACCACCCAGCTCCACCCCCTTCCCAGGGAGCAGGACATTTCGGGCCGCCCGCAAGGACACGGAGAGGCCCGCACGACTGCGCCTCCTCTCGGCAGGCCCGGCGCGGGGCCGCTCGGCTGCCCGCGGGGAAGGGATTCCTCCTCCTCCCGCCTCCATTGTACCAGGCCTTCCCAGCGCCATCCCGAGCAGGGCCCAGCCCGGAAGTGACGTCACTCCACCGAGAGCTCCTCAGCGCAACACAGCGCGCCCCAGCGGCCCCTCCGCCTCCCACACCACCCGCTCGGCGGCCCGGCGGCCCCTTCCCCCCCGCCCCTGCCCCTCCCCCGCCAGCCCCGCG